>MWRL01026300.1:0-22202 GCA_002157085.1 Melampsora occidentalis | reverse complement strand
TTCGTGCCTGTTGGAGACATACACAGTCACTATGCAAAACACCGTCAATTTAATCCTCAAATGATTCCGCACTGGCGGTGGGATCCCGGTGAAAGAAAGCAAACCTCACACTGAGGTGAATTGTTCTATGTAGCAATATACTGAGAAAAGACCCTTGGAAGCCAGAGGGGAATAGTAGATCTCTCTTGCACTTTACTGTTGTTTGTTCCTTACCATTTCCCCTTGGATTTCCAATCGAAATGTTATCAATTCTCAATTGTTGTGAAGAAACCCGCAAAGTTAACATGGGGAACAGGGGTCAAAACTCAACACTGGTCATTAACATGCCTCCAAGATTTCCATTTATAAAAGTTTCTGTTGAGTCACATCAAGAAAAACTGTGATCAGTTTCGGAGTAATAATGGTGATCGCCATTAAAGGTCTTGGGACTTTGTTAAGTTTAATGCTCAAGCGCAATGATGAGCTGCAATTAAGTGGGTTGTAATGTTATGAAATATGTTACCAAGATACGGGATTGAGATTCAAGATCTTGTTGGGTTAGCAATGGTTGTTAGGCGAATAATGTTGTTATATCAAATGATAGTTGTTATTGTATGTATATAAACAAATTGTTATTTACTATCTTTTATGTTTCCTTATCGAATTATTAAAGTATTATTCATCACTCTTAAATCCTAGCTTAGTATCTTGATACACGAGTCATGCTCGACAAGATCCCGGACCAGAGCCCTTACAGTATAATTCGATCTTTACAAAAGTTTTCACGTTTTCTGCTTTTTTGCATGTTTTTATTTTTTTTTCTATTCTTTTTCTCTTTTTCTTATAGTTTTTTATGGGTGTCTGATGTTTCCCTGCGTGATATTGGTAGATTCGTGTGTTTATTTTGTTTGCTGTTCATAGCGTATTTTCCGTCTTTGCGTTCTGGTCGCCTTTGCGTTTTATTCGTATTAAATGTGGTGATTCCATCTTTCATTTGGATATGTTATTACGTCATTCTTGTCTGCGTGTGTCTGTTAGGGTGCTTTTCACATTTTGTCTTTTTCCTTTCTTTTTTTATTTTTTCGACTGTGGATCTCTCGTCTAAGGATCTTTACACTGGACTTTCTCATATTATCCTTCTGGCACTTATTCGACTTCACCTCTTTTATCAATATCTTTCGATATTTTTACTACATCTTTTACTCATGACTTCTCAACAATCTTCGGAGGCTGTCAACCCTCCTTTACCACCTTATATTTTGACCACGGCCGAACAGCAATTTGTGTCCCGTTATTTAGAACCTCGTTTTGCTACTTTCCGTCAGTCAATCAATACTGTTATAGATGAGCGTAATACTACTGCCTCAGCTGCAATCGACGTCCTTCTCACGAATTCAGTTGCCCAAGCTAAGGATGATGTTATGGCGATTCTACGTGCTGAGTTTAAAGACAAGTTTTCTCTTACTGGTTTGGAAGCAAAGATTAATGATGGTTTAAAGGAAGGGTTTGCTTTGGTCTCGAAAAGCTGTCTTACTGCTCTGGACGAGGAGTTCAACAATTTTAAACGCACTTTACCTTCTTCTTCCGTGGCTGAACCACCAGTTCTTTCGGGGGTTACTTTTGATGGTGTTGATGCTCGAAGAGTTCCAGGGTTTGTTAGTTCTATGCGCGAATCACTAGTCACCAACTCTTCTTCTTTTGTCGGTGATGATCGTCGAATCATCTGGGTCTCGAAGCATTTTCCCCTTGGCTCTAGTACACATGATTGGTGGATGAGTTTGTTAAGACAGAATGATCGAGAAAATGGTGTTTCTGAATCGGATGAATTTTCGATGACCCCTACTCCTTTTACTATTGGTCCTTTATCTTCTATTACGGCCTTCTTTAAAGAGTTCTTGGAGAAGTTTGGTGATAAATTTGCTGAAGAACGTCTCTTCCTGGAACTTCAAAATTTTCGTCAAAGCAAGCTTCCGGTCAACCAATTTATTTCTTGTTTCAATCAAATGGCCCATCAACTTCAGCTTTCTCAAGTAGTTCTTAAGAATTTGTTTACTTCTGGTTTGCGTGCCGATTTGAAGGATCGTGCTTTGAAGCATCCGGACTGGTTTAAATGTTCTACGGTGGCCGAAAGACAATCAATTGCGACGATGGCTTCTGAACAAATGATTCATGTCAATGCCAACAGTGCTTCCTTCGGTCACTCTCAGGCCATGCATCGATCGGTTTCCTCGCCTCCTGTTATCTCCATTCCCCGCGATCCAAATGCTATGGATGTGGATGTGAACGCCATAGGTTCTCGTCGTACCTTTCCTCCTTTACCTAATGGGGTTACTTTCAGGTTTTTTGTTAATTTTTGTCTTGAACGAACCATGTGTCATCGCTGCATTTTGCCCTACGATGCGACTCATAAAAGTCCTGATGGTAGGGGTATTGCATGTCCAAATCCTCCTCCAAAGTCTACTCAAGAAATCGAGGCTTTCATGCAGAAGCATCGCTTTAAACCTCAAGCTTCGGTTTCTTCGGTCACTTCATTACCTCGCAATGTTCCTCGTGTTGGTGTCAATCGTCCATCGACTAGTGCGCTTCCTGTAGTGCAAAATCGTGATTTGTCCTCTGCTTTCCTTAATGTTCCGATTAATCCGGCGGCTCCCTATCACGTTCCTCCTCATTTGAATAATCTTCCGGCGTTTCAATATGGTCCAGCATCGGTTCATGGCCCTTCTCCTCTTCAGCATCCCGGTTTGCCTGCTGCATTGGGTATGCCAGCGGCGGTGGCCGAGACGGATCCAGTTCAACAAGTTTCTGTTTTATTTTCGGAATATCAGAACATCAATCAGAGTACTTATTATGATAACTCTCAAGAAGATTCTTTTGATGCCCGACCTATGTTTGATCCTACTGACGATGGGATTATCGATGACCAAGAGTCCGCTTCAATTGCGGCTATCAATTTCAAGTCGTCAGCAGGCCATGATTCACGTTTGATATTATCTGTTTTTTTGACTTCCGGTGGTAAATCTTTTCCCGCCAAAGCATTGGTTGATTCGGGTGCTTTGGGTAGCTTCTTGGATAAGAACTTCGTCGCTCGGCATGATCTTTCGCTTCACCTTCGACCATTTCCTATCACTTGTGTCACATTTGACGGTTCAAATGGGAGGGATGGTTTGGTAACTCACTTGTGGAAGGGAGGTCTTGCTATTGAAGACGATTCTCATCTTTTGTTCAAATCCGATTTATCTTTGGATGTCACTATGTTGGGTGGTTACGATATTATTTTAGGGATGGATTGGCTCAGGTTGCATGATGGTTGGGTAGGGGGTTGTGTTCCTTCTGTACGTTTGGAGACCCCTTCGATGACGTCTGATCATAGCATTACTGGTGAATACTCAACTTCGTCTTTTATTTCATCTTCGTCTTCGAATCCACCTGCTTCATCTTCAGTTTTACCTGCCTTATCTTCTCCGTCTTCCAATTCTTTTCAACTTCCTCCTGAATTTGGGAAGTATGCTGATGTGTTTAAATCACAGGGTATTGCTTTACCTCCTCATCGGTTGGGTTATGATATGGAGATACGTTTGAAGGAGGGAGCTGTTCCTACGTATGGTGGGTCTTATTTGTTATCTAAGGATGAAAGCTTGGAGTTGAAGGCTTGGATTGATCAACAGCTGGAAAAAGGCAACATATGACCTTCCTCGTCACCGGCTGCGTCTCCAATTTTTTTTGTCAAGGTTCCAGGGAAGAAGAATAGACCTTGTGTGGATTATAGATCTTTGAATTCCATTACTATTCGTGATAGTTTTCCTATTCCTCTGTTGGGTGATTTGTTGACTAAGGTTTCAGGGTGTAAATATTTTTCAAAATTAGATCTAAAATCTGCTTTCAATTTTATTCGTGTCAAAGAAGGGGATGAGTGGAAAACTGTGTTTCGCACTCCATGGGGTTTATTTGAATGTTTGGTTATGCCGTTTGGTTTGGCAAATGGCCCGGCTTGTTTTCAACGTTTTGTTCAATCAATTTTATCAGAATTTTTGGGTGTTTCATGCTTTGTGTATATTGACGATATTCTTGTTTTTTCTAAGACTCGTGAGGATCATCAACTGCATGTATCTCAGGTTCTGGAGAAATTGCAACAAAATCAGCTTCACGTGTCTCAGGATAAATGTCAATTTTACGCGTCTGAGGTGACATTTTTAGGTTTTGTTATTTCACAAACTGGTTTAAAGATGGATCCTGTTAAATTGAACACTATTGCTGAATGGCCCTATCCTGTAAATTCTAAGCAGCTTTATCGTTTTTTAGGTTTCACGAATTTTTATCGTCGTTTCATTCATCATTTTTCTACTCTTTCGTCTCCTTTGACGGCTTTGACTCAGAAGAATGTGGATGTGGTGGCAGGATTAGCGGCTCCTGAGTGTTTTTCTTCTTTTCTGAATTTATTAAAAGCCTTTACTACAGCTCCTTTTCTTTCCCATTTCGATTTTGAGAAGCCAAGGGCTTTGCAGGTTGACTGTTCAGGTTTTGCTATGGCGGCAATATTGTCACAGCCTGACAAGGATGGGCAACTGTTGCCAGTTTCTTTCTTTTCTCGAAAGTTGACACCAGCTGAACGTAATCGGCAAGTTCACGATCAAGAGTTAGGAGTGATCGTGGAGTCTTTCGAGGAGTGGCGTGCTTGGTTGACCGGCACTAACACTCCGGTTCTTGTCTTTTCTGATCATGCGAATTTGCGTTATTTCATGACATCTCAGAAACTGACTCCACGACAGGCGCGATGGGCTTCATATCTTAGTTCTTTTCATTTTCAAATATTGCATACTCCGGGAAAAGCTAATCCTGCGGATCTGTTATCAAGGAGAACGGATTATGAAGTACCATTGGGAGATCAAAATCAAATGACTCTGTTGAAACCATATATGGTTAAAGATGGAGTGTCAGTTTGTTCGATTGATGTTTCTTTTATTATTCCCTCTTCACAAACTCGTGATCTTTTGATCAAATCATATGAGGGATTGGATGGTTCGATTAAGCCTCCCCCCTTCTTTACCTTTCGTGGTGGGCTTTGGTGGTTCAGAGATCGACTCTTTGTCCCTAAGATTCTTCGCCAAGATATTCTCTCGGCATTTCATGATTCTCCAGCTATGGGACATCCGGGTATTGCACATATGATTAGTTCAGTAACAAGAACATTTGGTTGGCCTACACTTCGAAAAGATGTTATTGAATTCGTCAAAAGTTGTGATTCATGTCAAAGGGCTAAACGATCTACTCAAGCTCCTCAAGGAGAACTAATTCCTTCAAAAATACCAGATAGACCTTGGAGTACTATAGGCATCGATTTTATAGTCAAATTGCCTGTGTCAAAGAATTGTGATTCCATATTAGTAATCACTGATCATTTCTCGAAGGGCGCACATTTCATTCCATGTAAGGAATCGATGTCAGCCCCTGAATTAGCTTCTCTTTTTATTTCCCAATTTTTTCGTTATCATGGATATCCAGATAAAATCGTTTCGGATCGTGGTGCTACCTTTGTATCTGCTTTTTGGACAGCGGTTCAAAGACAGTTACGAATTCACCCGGCTCCTTCTACAGCATTTCATCCTCAGTCTAATGGACAAACTGAGAGGACAAATCAAACATTAGAAGCTTATTTACGTCATTTTATCAGTTATCGACAAGATGATTGGGTAGATTTATTACCCATGGCCGAATTTTGTTTCAACAATACTACTTCCTCTTCTACAAAATTAACTCCCTTTTTTGCGTGGCAAGGTTTCCATCCTCGTGCTAACAGTTTTACGGAGTTTTCACGTGTTCCTCATGCGGATAAATTCGTTGAACAGCTTGAAGCAAATCAACTTAATCTTTTAATTTCTTTGAAACATGCGAAGGAGTCTCAAGCACAGTTTTACAATCAACATCGCAGACCAGCACCACATTACTCTAAAGGAGATTTAGTTTGGTTGTCACGTCAAAATATCAAAACAACAAGACCTTCTTCAAAATTGGATTTTCGGAAAATTGGTCCCTTTGCGGTGATTGAAATGGTGGGACCAAACGCGGTCAGATTAGATTTGGGAAGTGCTTATTCTCGTCTTCACCCTGTGTTCAATATTTCTCTCATCTCTCCATATATTTCTCCTACTGTAGGTGGAAGACCGGCTGAAAATCAACTTCCTCAAATAAAAGATAAAATTACTCAAGTACATGATTGGAGACATGTTTGTGGAATAGTAAATTATAGAAAAAGAGGGAATGCTCAACCAGAATATTTGTTAAGATGGCTGGGAAGGCCGATTTCAGATGACACTTGGGTTGCTTTATCAGATATTTCTTCAGATTTGGATCTTTTTATTATTCAATTCCACGAAAGATACCCTCAAATTCCGCTTCCTACTTCTTTTCGGTATACTAGATATTCTATGGGATATCAGGCAGCGTTTGGAAATTTGGGATCCTAGACGGCAATTATTATCGTAATGTTATGAAATATGTTACCAAGATACGGGATTGAGATTCAAGATCTTGTTGGGTTAGCAATGGTTGTTAGGCGAATAATGTTGTTATATCAAATGATAGTTGTTATTGTATGTATATAAACAAATTGTTATTTACTATCTTTTATGTTTCCTTATCGAATTATTAAAGTATTATTCATCACTCTTAAATCCTAGCTTAGTATCTTGATACACGAGTCATGCTCGACAAGATCCCGGACCAGAGCCCTTACATGGGTGCGTCACCGACCTTGACATGAGAACTCGTTGATGGTGCTCGGATTCAATAAAAGTTCCTCGCTCCTTCTGCAGACTATACATACTCATTCAACGACTCAATCTTCCTCAGCATGCGAGAGACTCGCACAGATTTCTCTTGGTTCGTTCAACACGTTCGATTCGAGGCGTCGACGGATGGATATGCAGCGAGGTCACCTTGTGTCGACCCTTCAATTGATACAATCTTGTCCGGCGGGAGATCTTCTCAACGATCGATTCTTGAGAGGCTACATATGTAAGAGTTCTCCACAGTTCTCTGGCATCCGCTTTGGGTCTAGAAAACGCCCCGGTGAGAGTCGCTCCCTGGACGAAAGACAATCATGACGTGTAAGACTCTGTATCACTGTCATTGTATCATCACATGTGACATCAAGCAATAAAATGCTTGAACGGAATTTTATGCGCTTGACGTCTGGACACAATTTCAATCATTCGCGCTACGTTGTACTCACGCTGCGTGAGTAAAAAGTGAGTTACGCGGTCTGTGCTCGAGGATCACGTCTGCCGACTGATATGTACGTAAGCCCATAAAGAATTGAACTATCGCCAGATAGCGGTGTTTTCGGGTCGTCCGCGCTGCATGGGGGCCTCAAATAATAGACTTGACGAATACGGCCAATGTCCTTTGACAGCCGATGCATCTACTTACCTCTGCGGTGTGCTGGTGTGTCTGCATTCAGCTCAGTGGCAACTTCGTTTCTCCTGCTGTGCCCCATTTCTATCTCTGATCTCCTAGACATGTCCCTATTGGGTGTTGAGCCATCAGAAATTCCTCAAAGACTCTCCCATGCCCTGGGCTTGTGCGTGATTTAGTACAGCTTAACTTTCGTATCACTCGTTCACTCCCCAAAACGCTTCCGTGTCTTGAAATCGAAGCTGGTTCCCCATATATGAACCAGCTTCGGATTGCCTGACACACGGCCCCCACCAACAAAATATCCAACTATTCTTTCAAATAAAACTCCGCTGTCTTACAATATCACCGGTGCGCATTAACCCTTACGAACATAATTAATCTTGATACTATAACTGGTTTATTAGTAGCTTCATCCAAGTAGTACACCACACATTTCGTCTTTCCACATCAAAGCTCTCTGACTCTCTGACTCTTTGACTCTCATCTGCTTATCTTCTACAATACCGTGTTGTTAATGCTAGCCATCCTAGCAAATCCATCTGCATAACTTTATCTTCACCGTGCTCAAATCAATATACCATCCTACTAACGACATGAAGCGAGGCCGTAAGCAAGATGATACCCTACCGCCTTCTCGCAGCCGAGAAATTCAGCGGGCTTTTAGACAAAGGAGGTCTGATTACATTCAAGGTCAGATTTTTGCCTAATACCTCACTTTCATATTGTGCAACAGCTTTGTGCGACGCACAATATGCGCGAAGCTGGCACTAACTTGTGACGCTTTGCTCAGGTTTGGAAAAGCGCGTCGAGGAATTAGAGATGGAAGTTGATCAAGTACTCCGGCAGCTCGGTGAGCCTGCTCGATACGCTACCCTTGGATCCTCTATGCATGAAACGCCTGTCAGCCGCAAAAAGTCGAAATCCAAATCCAAGCAAGCTCTCCCCAATTTCATGGATTTACAGCCTTCTCCGGCGATGATGACCAAAGTGCATTCTGCTGTGGTCGAGCATGGCAGGTCTCTAGCGGCCACGTCTCGACCATCCACCTTGTCGGGCCGTGAAATATTGTCCGACTTCATCGTAGGCGGTTCGTATTCTATGCATGACTATAACCTACATGCCCACTCCCGCTCTCGTGAAGCGTCAGACACCTACTCCAACGATATGAAACCTGATGTCGTTGAAGAGCCGTGTGGAGATCTTGAAAGGTCGCACTCTATGTCCCCGCTACCCTCTACGCGCATCTTAAGTGGACGATGGGAAAACAATTCTCAAATTACACCCTCAACACATTCAGGTCGCTCTTCCCCTTTTGGAGCTGTATCTGCTCTCCACCAACCATGTGGCATGCACCCGGATCAACTAGGTACCTTGCATGGCGGCGTGACTTATCCAGGTCTTCAAGCCACTCTTTCACAAGCTAAACCATCATTTGTCGTTTCAAATGGCTTTGGTCTCACTCGCAACATTTCCACCCATTCGCCGCAAACTTCCCGGTCTGACTCATCTCCACGCGCCCCGATGCATGAAGCCAGGTACGATTACTACAAGTCAACGTCGGAAATTGAAACGTCACCATGCTACTACTCCTCTAGTGAGGGTTTGAACTTTCCAACCTACCGACCGTACACCTTCACCTCACCAAACGAACAATCTTGCCATGTTTCTCCGTACCAAGGTGGACAAGGATCGCCGTTCAATTGCTCATCTGGTGTTATGCTGCAATCTGCCACTTCCGACTGCCATTTGAATCCTAGCGGGTATTTCGAGGATGATGACAGCCAAACACATCCCTCTGAGTTTGTGTATCAGCCAGGAAGACTGCAGCCTGCGTTCAGTCTCTTGAAACCATCTAACGCCCTTTCGAGCGTCTCTATAAGATCTGGCGACGAATTATCTACGGAACATCAAACCTAACGAAGGTGCAAGTGAATCACGTGAGTCTTTTGACTGACGCGTTAAAACTTGATCTTTCACTGACGAACATAAACAGTTAGTAGCGTGACGTCGTCGAACGATTCAGGCCAGCCTTGCGGGGGAGACCAGGTTGATTATGATCCTTGCTCGCTCGGTAATGGATTGGGGCTCTCTCCACGCATCCCTAACAATTAGAAAAACAGTATCAGATCTATGACTATCGACCGCTTTCCTTGTTCTGCATTTCTTTGTCTATTCATCTCTCCTCACATAGCTCATTGGGGCTTGGAACCCGGATTAAGTTTGTTTTTGAACATCATATCATCAGTACTTTGATAATGTTGTAGCCATTCTCTCTTGTGTAACAATCTTTCCTCACGTTTCTCTTGATCTTGATTGTGACTTTTTTTACCTAAGAAATTGCTCTACACATGCTATAGGCTCAGCGTGACTGTCTATCTACGAATTCCAATTTCCTGATCATGTATATACTTTGTATATACCTCGTAAATCTTGGAACTTCAATTAGCAATAACTAAGCACATTAATTCTATTAAGATGACATTTTGTCGCACGTTTCGCTACGAGGTATTACTGGGAGATAAGTCGTCTGAGTGAACTTGCCTCCCCGCGCGTTCTATCACTGACATCAAGCTACAAAAAGCTACTCAGCTTATCCGTAAGTTGAGATGCTGCGATGTGCCTTGGTCCATGACTGATGAGCCCAATGTTCAATTACATAGGCCTTAACAACACCCACCTGACCTAATCACACTACTCTCATGCTCTGGGTACCAGCGTCAATAAGCAAGGATAAGTATGTAGGAATATAGAGTGTAGATCTACCGATTGGTCCGTCAGAATTGGAACATGAAAATTGAGTGCAATTGGTTTCAAGTGGAAAGCTAGTTCTTTGAAACACTGAAAAACAGACTGATCCGAGGAGGAAATCTTGAGGAGGATGATTTGGAGGAACAGTGTAAAAGAAATGAGTGGAGTAGGGAAATTGTATAACATGGGTACTAGGATACATTGGGGTTAATATCAATTTCTGTCTACATTTCTTTGCGCTATTACCGTCTCTTCATCAACTTGGATCAAGTAAACCCGGTACATAATGAACTTTGTCTAGGTATTCATTCTCTTTCCGATATTGCCTTCCTTATAACATACCAGACCATATTCCACTAGTTTGATCGAGCATCAACCGCGAGGAAAACTATACTCAGTCATTCCTATTTCCAGATGACATATCTTGTTAGGTATCTGTATACAAGGGTATTTTGAACCTGTGACTTGGGTTTTACCAGAGCCAAGCGTAGGAACACACATGATGAACTTCTGTATCCAGCCTAGTTCAATGCGAGGCATGGTAAGGAGAGAAATTGGAAGAAAAACAGTCTAGACGAACAATCAGGATGAGGAACCGACTAGAAAGTGACAATCTGGATAATTTCCATGGATGAGATGAATCATAAGAGCCTGGCAGACGAGGTGGGACGAGGTAGTCTGACTCCCTTTGAGAGTGTTTGAGCAAGCCGCGGGGAGATATGATGGCTATTGGAGCTCGCTCCCCTAGTTGGCGCATTCGGCATTTGCTTCAGAAGCCTTGCTCAGCCTAGCTCTCGCAGATATCCATAAGGACATTAAGTTTGAGTCGCGGGAGATAACGCAAGCGCTATCAAGAAAGCACTTGGCCTATGAAGGTGGAAGTTGTTTTTAGTCACAAATCATGTCAAACGACATAGAAATTGGAAGAGAAATGGCAAAACAGTGAGGTAGATTACAAGTGGTATGTATCGAAAGAGTATGCGTGTTTAGGAGTGTACCTTCAGCATGAAACCCATCAGATCGTGAAGCCAACAAACATTTAAGAATGAAGGCTGATACAGTGGGTGATTAAGTGAGGCAAAGATTAGTCTTGCACCGTTGAAAGCGAAAACTCCTCAAACCGGAGGAGGGAGTGAGCAAGAAAATTCTTGACCACGATTCCCCCGCTCGAGCTAAGAAAAGGATCGGTGTTGTGATGCGTGATTTCTGGGGAGCAAAGCCGTGGTGGCCATGAAGGAGCGATTTTGTACTAAAAGCTAGTTGATGACTACTTGTGGTTGAGGATTTTTGCATAAGCATATGTTCAGACTTTGAAGCATACGACCTGCCGAAACACATAAATTGCTTCATCAATGCGCGGTCAAGGTTTCGCCAACAACTCAAGAAGAGATTTTTTATTTGAGCAAGTGTCGAGGTTCAGAAAGAGGATCCCATTCCTGTGGCAAAAAACTAATTGAAATTTCTGTGCGCATGTGGCATATGTTCCATGGTGACAAAGACATTCAAAGATTTATACGGACCCAACTTTTCGCTTTCTGAATGGATGATGGTACTCATAGAATACCAATCCTTCACCAGAACAGAAAGTAGGAGTTGAACTGTGTATAATTAGGTTTACCATGAGGTTTTGAATCAAAAGAATATATTACCAGTCAGTTCCAAAGCAGTCAAAGAAACGCGTTGATAGAAATTGTCTGCCTCTATGCAGCAACACATCAGCTCTAGGAATCGCTTCAGTCGGGAGGTACCTGACTTGGTGCTGAGTGAATAGAGCTTAGAATTCATGAACGGCTTTTTCGTCAGATTGCACTCATATCCGCTGATAAACACCTGTCACAGTTTCGATCCAAGTGTGCCATAGGAACTTTTGAGTTCTGCACGAAGGGTGCCCGAGCCCCCCAATGTTAACGCGGGTAAGCTGAAGGACGGGGCCACATTTTGATCCGATGACAATGTCATTCTGGACAGTATGCCTGGTGCCATTCATGCCGTCGCTCAAGAAAGCCTCATTCACTTCATATCACCACTCATCATCGCATCATGCCGCCGACCTCTCAGCTGAAAAAACGTGCCGCGGAAACAGGAATGGACAACTTAGATGAGTCTTTCGTCAAGGTACATGATTTCAAAAATCGATCAAGGCGAGGATCGGAATATAACTCATCAGCCAACTTGTGGCTGTTCTAGATAGGCACTGCTCTTCCAGCTCTAAGTTCCAATAAGGCCGACAAAAATGAGTTTGTACCGATATGGCAGCAAGAAGTTAAAGACGAAAAAGGACGTAGGAGACTGCATGGCGCTTTTACCGGTGGATTTTCTGCTGGATATTTTAACACAGTTGGTTCGAAGGAAGGATGGGTACCAGCCGAATTCAAAAGTAGTCGTGCAACCAAAAACAAAGCTGAGAATGAACCGAAAAGGACCGGAGCCTCACGACCGGAGGATTTCATGGACGCCGAAGATCTAGCGGAACTCGAGTCACGCAAAGAATTGAAAACACATTCACAATTTGACTCTGCAATTGGAACATCTTCCGCCTCAACTACGTTCAAAGCACCTCAATACGATCCCTTGACTGGTCAGCTCGATGCGGTGCCCGAATCTGCTTCCTTACATCAACTTGTTGGGCCCTCACGTGCCGAAGCCGCTTTGTCTGACCTAATCCAACCAAGCACAACTAGAATCGGTCAGAAGCTCATGCAGAAGATGGGATGGCGTTCTGGGCAAGGGATTGGGCCGCGGATCACTTTCGAACGTCAGAAACAATTGGCTTTGAAACTTGGTGTTCAAATCAATTCGACCGATGATGAAGAAGACTCAGAACGTAGAAAGCACCTCTTTCCTCCTATAGATCGTCCGTTGACAGCTTTTCAACCTTGGCCAGGCAATAGTGGACTAGGCTATACCAAGGACATGCATTCACTGGAGTTGGACAGGTCTTTCAGCAGAGCTGAGACCTTGGCGGCTCCTACCGAAGTTGATGGACAAACGATGCCGAAAGGCGCGTCATTTGGTCTAGGCGCTCTTAATGATTTTGAAGATGACGACCGTGATATCTATGACTCTGAAGTGAACCAAATATCTAGCGACCCGAGAGCGCGAAGGCTGTTGGTGGTCGACGAAGAGAACACATCACATCGCGAGTCAAAACCTCAGTCTCGTCAATCTCGTCCTCCTCAAAACCCAATGAACCAAGGCCAGACTAACTTTTCGGACGGTACCCGCGTACCCAAGGGTTTTCAACTCAGGCTATCTACCCCGCGGAGCGATAGGAAAGGCGAGGCTTGGTATCCTGCTCCGAAAGTACCAGAGGGATGGGAACCGAATCCTGGCAAAGTGCTGAACAAGAAAACAACCGCTGAGCCAGTCTCTAAACATTCCGGACATGCATCCAAATCATTAACTGCGGGTGACGTGAGTCTCTTACTGTTTATTGACTCCCCATGAAGTACTTGTATCTGATTTCATGTACAGCGTGGTAGACTTTTGGGCGAGAAGCAGCTCCCCAAGTCTGTTTTTGACTTCATATCAGCGAAAGATAAAACTCGATTGGAAAACATGAAGCAGTCCGTGTCGGCTCAAAAGTTTGGGCAGTCCGAGTCATCGAGTGTCTCTAGCCACATTCCCACACCACCTGAAAGCATCATCACAATTCCTAACTTACCTCCAGCCATCGCCCAAGCTGCCCTACGCGGCTTTATGCCTTTCTCGCATGACCTGTCTAAGCAAAAGCGATATCAACTGTACCTACAATCTCAGGCTGGTCTATTGTCGGATGGGGTTGTTTTCTCACCTAAAGCGAAGCCGGGGGAAAGCGTCGATCAGATCAACAAGGAACTAGAAGGCTTTGCCAAGAGTGCTATGATGTTCAAGCCAATGAGTGCCGTAATGGCATCAAGGTTTACATCTGCTGCTAGTACCATCGCCAGCGGTGAACTTTCTACACCTGAACCAGGCCTGAGGCAACCAGTTTTCGCAGCCGACGATGCGGCACCGGCTAATGACACAGCCGTCGATAATTCCTCGACTTCCAAGAAGGTTGAGGAAGAGCTTAGTCAAGCCGCGCAAGCTGTTCGGATGGATATGTTTGGCATGTTAACTCGAACAACCGCAACATTTTATCCGCAAAAGCTACTGTGCAAACGATTGAACGTCCCTAATCCATTTCCGCACGGCGAGCCAATCGAAAATAAACCGAAAGTAGCATCAAATAGCATGAGTGATTTTATGACTGCGCATGGCTTCCAACCTGCTACTATCGAACTAGAAAAGAAGGAATCCACTAAAGAAAACGAACAGTCAGGCGAGTGGGTCACTCAGAAAGTCGCCGATGGACCAGCAAAGTCCTTGGAGCAAGTCGGTTTGGGTGATGATGATACACAAGGTCGAGATATACTTACAACTACCCGCCCCGCTATCGATCTGTTCAAAGCCATCTTTGCTGATGAAAGCGAAGACGAAACTCCTGAGGAAGATAAGTCATCTTTACCTTTGCAAAACAAGACCTCTCATGACGTAGCTGTATCAGCGCCCCCACCAGAGAAGAATCATGCACATCAATCTCTCGACCAGACCAAATCTTCTTCGTCTACTGTTGTAGCTCCTATCCCATCACACACGCCCAAAATCGTTGATCCAGACGAACTACAAAAGCTAGCAAGTTTTCGCCCTACATTTCTACGTAAAGGTGATAAAGAAAAGGATGAAGAAACCAATGGTAAGAAAAAGAATAAAGGAAAGAAACGGAAGGTATTGATGTCATTTGAAGATGATGAGGTGGAGCCTGTTAAAGACGAATCAAAGATCAAGAAAAAAAAGTCTAAGGCGACACAAGAGGAGTCGATTTCTTCCAGTAAGACAAATGGGGAATCTAAAGGTGATCAACGCATGTCAGATTGTCGGAAGACAAACCTGGCGAGTGGTAAGCGAGAAAGGGAAGATGATCTGGATGAAGAATGGGTTGAGAAGACTGAAATACCAAAGCCTAAAGCTCCTGCTGCCTCAATGACAGATAAGAAGTTAGATATCGTAGCTCCTAGCCGACGACTGCGTGCTAGTGATCTAATGGATGATTAAGCATGTATTCACATTAAAATTTTAGGATGGACTATTGCTTGTCTCATCAACCTGGTAATATTATGTGATCAGTGATTTGTAATTTAGCTTCTTTGATAGTAGAAGTTCCAATTCAACTTTGATGTCTTAGTTCCATGTTCCAAAAAATCAAGAAGTTGATATCTAATTTCTGGATCATATACTCTTCTTATGAGTAATAGAGTAAGATCGCCAAATTGACATTGTTCTGTGTGCCCGCAAAGTGTAAGAAAAAGTGATATCGTAGAACAAGAACGCTGTGCAAGGGTGCCCTTAGCCATGGACTTTGAAGTTCGTGTATATTCTGCCTAAAGCTTCAAACTAGACGTCCAACTACATCTTTTTTCAAATTTATTGTGTTTATTGATTTGGCTTTTTATCTGACTTGGTGCATTGTACAACTCTTTATGCCTTTGCCGTAGTTTTCGTGATGATGATTTGAAAAGCTTGATGCTGAGATTGCATTGTTTTGTGTGCTCAAGAAGAGTAACATCGAGATTGTAGAACCCAGTCATGGAGGGTGGGGTTGACAATAGTTGATCAACAATGTTCCTCAATTTTTCAAAATCCTTATTTCAGGTCAATGGGATTCACCAAAAATGAGAACCCCTCCTACGTTGTGGAGGCGAGATCAAACTTAACAATGAAACCACCTCGATCCATTGAATGCTATAAATCATCCGATCAATCTGATATTTTACAATATATGTAAGTTACACACTAAAAGGTTTAATGAGACCCACCGCGAGGATTGCTTCACTCACTCAGATCGAGAGATCCTCAAATTGATGTCAACGTAAGTAAAATGTTTCACAACCTTGAAAAGATCACAAGAATGATAAAAGTTGTGATACATTAAATGATATTTCCTGAAGCAAATAACCAAAAAAAGTAATCATAGATACAATCCTTCGGGCATTCCTTCTTGTTTAGTATGAAGCACCTTCTCCCTAGCAGATCTAAAATCCTTAGCAGTAACCCTCATCCTACGTTCACGTAGAGCCAATAACCCAGCTTCAGTACAAACCGCTTTGATATCCGCTCCACTCAATTCGTCTTTCATCATCACGAATTCATCTAAATCTACATCATCCGATAATGTCATTCGACTTGTATGTAATTTAAAGATATGTCGTTTCGTCTTTACATCTGGTAATGGAAATTCAATCTTTCTATCGATTCTTCCAGGTCGGATTAGGGCTGGATCTAATGTTTCTATCTTATTAGTCGCCATGATCACTTTTACATCTCCTCTTGAATCAAATCCATCCAATTGATTTAAAAGTTCCAACATCGTTCGTTGAATTTCTCTTTCCCCTCCTGAATTGGAATCATATCTACCGCAAATAACAAGGAACAGATTCAGATGTAGTGTCAATATACTGATTCTCCACTTTTTTATTTGGTGTAAAATGATCTTACCGTTTCGTTCCTACTGCGTCGATTTCGTCAATAAAGACAATCGAAGGTGCATGTTGCTCCGCGACACGGAATAGTTCTCTGACCAATTTTGGACCATCTCCAAGGTACTTTTGGATCAATTCAGAGCCCACCACTCGTAGGAATGTACTATGGTCATTTGGAGTTCCAGTAGGTCAGTGATGATTCAGATCGAGAATTACAATCAGGAAATGGGGTCAACTTACGCGCTAGTTTGATGGGCAACGGCTTTAGCCAGTAATGTCTTTCCTGTACCCGGCTGACCATAAAGAATGACACCCTTTGGTGGTTTGATTCCCATCTCTTCGTATAACTCCGGATGAGTAAGTGGTAGTTCAACTGATTCTTTGATTTCCATAATTTGCTACAGAAAAGAACCAATAATCAGAATCTTGCGGTGGAATTAAAAATAGCTTTGAAGAACTGAAAAGCTTACTTGATCGAGTCCACCGATATCGGCATAACTTTCGGTGGGAGCTTTATCCAATTTCATCACACTGACCATGGGATCAGTATCATCGCCCAAAACACCTACTACACTCATCACCTTGTGATGTAATAAAACACTACAACCCGGTTCTAATAAATCTTTATCAACAAATGAAAGTATATTGACGTAATATTCAGGTCCAGTAGCTGATGAAACAATCGCATGATCATCATCTATAATTTCTTCTAATGTTCCTACTCCCATTGGAGATCCACGTAAATCATCCACTTCTGATCTTTCACGTTCTGCTTTCTCTTCCTTAGGTTTAAGTCTTTCTCTGTTATTTTCAAAAAAACCGTGAATAGTCAGATGTAGAGCACGAATCGGAACACAAAAAGGCCTTTGAGGTGTTAAATAAGTGAAGTTTATAAGAAATGAACACTAACTGATTGATAACAAATTCTTCTTCCAAGATCAAATGATCTTTGATTCGGTCCATTTTTAATAATTTCAATTTACAACGAGAAGTAGGATAAACTGCTGGTAATTTGTTGACGGTTGATGGACCTCTTTTCTTTTTGGCTTTACCAACTCGAGTAGGTAATGGAGGTTCCCACTTTGATGAATGAAGATCATATATAATGTGAAGCGTAAGTTAATCTGACGAATCATGATGTTGTTGAGAATGATGGTTTGACTGACTTTCTTTTGTTGTGATTTTTTATCTTTGCCATCCTTTCCGGCACCAGACATGTTTGAAGGTCCGTTACCCTATGAAGTGATAATCAGTTAGCTCGATTATTGATATGAAGAAGATGATAGTCAACAAACCATGGTGGTGGAATGTTTTGGTGTTTAAGTTGTAGTATTCGATTGTTCTGGGGGTGGGGGTGGTGGTGATTTGGTGAAGTTGAAGCTGAAGTCGACTGACTAGAATTAGATTAGGTGAAAGTGACGCAACTGCTATTTACATACAGTCCTCTCATATTACAGATCGGGGTGTCGTATATTAGCATACTCACGTATTATATCTTTATAGATGTATTTAGCTCTGTATTGTATCTGCTTTAAACCCACATTTTGACCTTGTAAAGTACAAAACCAGTCTAAATCTCAGGGTGTAATATTCCAAATATTAAGACTTAACCGGTTTTGTACATTATGATATAAAAAATTCTGATTGTTGTTGGTCAACTCGCATCGAATCGTCCTTTGCACAACTTTGAATCGAATTGGTCATCCCTTTGTTTGATTACTTCCCTCACTTCATATCATCCAAATCTTCACAAACCTCCTCATCGTTCAGTTCAGGTTACTTGGTCTATCTTTCTATACAATACATAGATTTCACTTCACCTACATCTTTAAGCACTCGTCAAGCTCTGTTTGACTCTCACTGTCTTCCTTACTAGACAAAACTCAAAACCTTTTCTTACTCAACATGTCTTACGGTGGTTATAGTGGAGGATCTGGTAGCTACGGTGGTGGTGGTGGTGGATATGGTGCCAGCTCTGGTGGATACGGTATGCATCTTCATTGAGCTTTTTGACCTATTTTACCTTTTTGGTCTTGTTCGCCTCTGACTCGAATCATTCATCGGCTCTGCTTTTCCCTCATTATGAAGGTGGTGGTGGTGGTGGCTACGGTGGAGGTGGCGGTCACGGTGGAGGTGTACGTTAATCCCGAATGCTTCATCAAATCCTTCATACTTACCCTTCACTTGGTTCGATAGGGTGATCGCATGTCAGGTCTCGGCAGTGGTCTCGGTCGCCCCAAATGGGACACCTCAACCTTGTCACGTTTCGAGAAAAACTTTTATGAGGAAGACCCTCGTGTCACAGCTCGATCTGATCGCGAGATTGATCAGTACCGTAAAGACAAAGAAATTCAAATCTTTGGCAAAAACATCCCCAAACCAGTCTCTAATTTCAGTGAAGCTGGTTTCCCGGACTACATTATGGCTGAGATCCGCAAGGCTGGCTTTACTGAACCTAGTCCAATTCAGTGTCAAGCTTGGCCTATGGCGCTCAGTGGTCGTGATGTGGTAGCTATCAGTGCCACCGGATCTGGAAAGACCATTGCTTTTTCACTCCCCGCGATGATTCACATTAACGCGTAAGTCGAGTTTTCATTCACCTCCTTTTTACCCTTCGAATTAATCTTTTTCTCTATCGCAGTCAACCCTTGCTTGCCCCTGGAGATGGTCCGATTGTCTTGATTCTCGCTCCTACTCGTGAGCTCGCTGTGCAGATTCAAGGCGAGTGCACCAAGTTTGGTGCATCATCTCGCATTCGAAACACTTGTGTGTACGGTGGAGTACCGAAGGGTCAGCAGATCCGGGATCTCAGTCGTGGTGCCGAAATCGTGATCGCTACCCCCGGCCGTCTGATCGATATGCTGGAATCGCGGAGAACCAATCTTCAGCGGGTTACTTACCTTGTCATGGACGAAGCTGATCGAATGTTGGACATGGGTTTCGAGCCACAAATCAAGAAGATTCTCGAGCAAATCAGACCTGATCGACAAACCCTCATGTTTTCCGCCACCTGGCCAAAAGAAATCCAACGACTTGCCAATGAATACTTGAAAGATTTCATTCAAGTCAATGTCGGTAGTTTAGAGCTCACAGCCAATGTCAACATCACCCAGATTGTCGAAGTCTGTAGCGATTTCGAGAAAAAGGGCAAGTTGATCAAGCATCTCGAAAAGATTTCCGCCGAATCCGCAAAAGTTTTGATCTTCGTGGGTACCAAGCGTGTTGCCGATGATTTGACCAAGTATCTTCGACAGGATGGATGGCCGTCCCTTGCTATTCATGGTGACAAACAGCAAACTGAGCGGGATTGGGTGCTCGGAGAGTTCAAGAGCGGCAGAAGCCCTATCATGATTGCCACTGACGTCGCTTCTCGTGGTTTAGGTATGTATTGATATCTTAATCCTCTCTGTCCTTCTACCCCTTTCAACACCCTCATCCGATCAAGCGTATCGCCGTGTGGCCCGCATCCTTTTCACGGGGTCTCAAGACGCAAGTCGCGACCCGCGATTTGCTCCCCGTGTCGCAGCTAGTTCCTGCTGTTGGTGCCCAATTGATGTCTTTAGACTGTCTTTTGGGTCGCTGTCTTAGCGCGTTAACATGCTTGTCTTGTCCATGATCAACATTGGCTCGAATCCTCAAGCATCAGCGCGGCGCGTTACATTTACTGAATAGAAGCTTTGATGTGCTTCGGAAGAGAAACCTTCCTTTGATGTAATGTACGCGTGGACAGCGTTCTATGAACTGTCTGCAGGTTTCCCAACCTATCACTCTCTGGAGGTCTGTTTCTTCCGTGACAATTCTCTTTCTGGCAAGTTATGATCATCGTTGCAGCCATGGGTCATTTGATCGTACATTTCTCATATGAGAATTGATTGAAGAAGCTACCATTGCACGATATGATCTGATCTACCAGAAGCCTCTGAGATTCGCGTTATAGACCAAAGGAGTAGTAGTAGGGTGAATGAATCTTATCAGACAGGATAGGACCGACAACATCGCCTTCGCCTCCACTTCAGCATCAACTACCAGCAATCGATCATCAACCAACGTCAAGTCTATTGCCCGACTCCAACTGTCAACTCGGCAATCCGACCCTCACCTTTTTTATCCTTGCTTCCCGCCTGAAAAAGGCGAACCCGTCATCCTTGCTCATCACACTTTTTGCTCTTGACATGTCCCGACTTCCGACTTGAATTGTTAATCACAATAGACGTGAAAGATGTTGCGTATGTTATCAACTATGACATGCCAAATGGTATTGAAGATTACATCCATAGGTGAGTCGTTTTTGAACGCTATACTTATTCTCTCTCGGTCCACTCACTCGGTGTGTTCATTTAGAATCGGTCGTACCGGTCGTGCCGGTCGAACAGGAACTGCCTACAGTTACATCTGCGCCGATCAAGGCAGTAAGTGATGCTCACAGTTGTACGATTTGCATTGTTATCTGACTAACAGTGGATTTGTTTGTGTATGTTGCAGAGCTGGCCCGTGAATTGGTAAAGATCCTTCAAGATGCTAAGCAGGTCGTACCTCCTGCGTTGGTTGAGTTGTCTTCGTTTGGTGGAGGTGGTGGTGGTGGTCGCCGCGGTGGCGGTGGATACGGTGGTGGTCGAGGTGTAAGTAATAAAATCAATCTATTCCACAAGACTTGTGCGCACGATGCTTATAACTTCATCAATCTTGTAGGGTGGTGGTGGCCGTTATGGCGGTGGAGGTGCGACCGGTGCCAACTCATATGGAATGGGTGGTGGTGGCGGTGGCGGATCATCACGATGGTGATTCCCCGACCATGCACTATGAAAAAGACACGACTTGCCTTCAGAGACGAAATCGAGACCTTTAATTGAAAAAAATAAATCAAACTTCATGTGATATATACAAACTTTTCTTTCTGTGCTACTCTACCCTTTTTTTATTATCTGATGTCGTTATGTGAAACACTCCTATACTAGATCTCAACTTTATTAAAACCTCTTTTGTTCTTTTTGTCCTTTTTTGAAAACTCCTATTCTTTGGCTTATTCAAAACTTTAGAAACACAATTCTTATCTTCGTGATCTTTGGCCTTTTTTCTTAGCTTGCTTTGGATATATAATGAAGCAATAGATTCAAACATTGCGATATCTTTTGGTTAGTCGCGATTTGTGATTTTTGCTCTGTTTGAAGCGAGTTTTGTAGCAAGTTTTGAACGCAAATGGCTGCACATCCCCCATGCAACACATGACTCCTTATGTTGAATCTTGGGAGTGATGTGCATTTAAGCAGCTGGGCCTCTTAGCCCAAGAAATCCAATTGGAAGAAAGTTGATTGCTGTTTAAACATTTCCCTAATCTCTCTTTTCCCTTGTTGGAAGAAATGTTTATCTTATCGTGGCATTGACTTTATCCTACAGATCAATTCCTGTGATCTTGTTTCCTTTCTCTCTGTCGATCTGTCTCTTGCTTATCCTTCTTTTGACCACTTCGGTGCCAACACCTCTTAGCAGGCATTAACCGCGAGGTTTTTGGAACACTGAGTCTGAACATCTCATTGCTCTTGTTGATTTCTCGATCATTTTCAA
>MWRL01026298.1:0-10793 GCA_002157085.1 Melampsora occidentalis | reverse complement strand
AAGCTCATGGCTCCGCGTTTGCCTGGTCGTGACGACACCTTTCGCAGATCGCATATATCGTTTGGTCATGACTTCACTTCGTTACCTGAGGCTGCATACGATAACTAGGCATGCTGATCAGATGCAATGGAGCCGCGCGAATTCGAAATTTACTCTGGTTTAAGCCGCGCCACCCCCCCCCGTTGCATAATCTCAGGTTACTCGATCAAACCAGATTTATGAGATTCTACTGCGTCGATGAAATTCAAATAGAATCTGGTAGCTGCCCTGCGATTTGGATCAATGGATTCGGTCAACAAGGAAGAAGGTAATCACTGCTCTTCGTCACATATATATTGAGCCAACCCTTTCAGAAGCACACTCACCTTATTCCATTTTTCTCTATCTATCGAACATTATATACTCAAAATCTTTCTCATAAATCTGATCAATATGAACGCCAGCACCTCTTCACCAATGCCCTATACTGAAGAACATCAAACAAGCGCCCCAGAGCCCAAGCAAAACCTACCAGAGCCTGTAGATTATTCTTCGATTCCCGTTCCAAATTACTTCCCACCCCCTCCAAGACATCCTAAAAAATCACAACTCTCTTCAGAATCTCGGGAAGAGCAAAGCCGAATGCTTTCTGCAGGTGTCGATCGTCCAGCCTCGAGGAACACTTCGCCCAACCAAGGTCTCCCTCTTGCAGCGACTAAAGGTCCCTTACCAAGCATTCTTTTCGCAATTCCGTTTCCAGAGCCGGCACCTCATGTCCAGCGCACCGAAAAGACGCCTCTTTTCCTGTTATAGTGAGCTCTACTACCGCGTCACCGCGTGATGTATTGATTCCAGCTCCCATATCTGACAATCGTATCTCTTTCCTATCCAAATAGCTCCTTTCCTAGAGCGGGTTATCAAAAGCCTTCTGTCGGCCCCGATGGCAAGCGCGGAAAAGAAGGCCTTGTCAAAAAGGTAGAGCGCAAGTGGCAGGAAGAAGTCCAAGAGGGTGCCGACATCAAGAAAGGCAAACTCAAAGAGCCCTCGGGCTGGCAACGATTCAAGGGAGGTGCTACTAGAGTAAGTCCTTACGTGAGATACACACAATCTCTTTCATCTCAATAGCTCACGCGCCTTGCAATTCTTTACAGACCGCGACGAGACTCATCAAATGGTTACCTGATAGTAACATTGAAACACTTGGCCGTCTTCCTCCTGGAAAGAAAATCGGATATGTATGTTGAAACCTTATCCCAGACTCCCCTCAGATATCAGTTTTACTAAAACTTTCATCATTTGTATTCTTTTAGGTCACTATCGTCTACCCCCATGAAATAGACGAAGTTCGTCGTGATGCACCTCCGCGTACTGAAGAAGAAATCAAAGATGGGCTTGACAAGATCCTCAACATGACTCGAAAGCGTGCTGTTGTGAAGACCACGATGTGAGGCCATTTACCGATATATATCTTGTGGATCAATTTCATGACAGTCGACTGACCTGAACTCTTTTTTCTAGTTCTGCCTTTTTGTTACCAGTCACAGCCGCTATGTAAGCAAGTTTTTTATGAAAGCATCATGAAGATGATCATGAGCTGATCCCGCTCTTTCACTCTTTTAGCGATTTTTTCTGTATCGTCCCATTATTTTTGTTCGAGATCAACCTTGTATACTTTAGCTTGCAAGTCAATGGTGAGTTCATCCTCCTCAATCTTTCATAGTGACCTCGACTCATAGACATACTAACCATTTTCTTGATGATCCAGGTGCTCGTAAGGTTGGCACGCTTGCACGCGCCAATAACAAAGGAAACAAGCCAGTAAAGGCGAAAAAGAAGAAACAGAGTTTGAAGAACCGATTCAGACGTCGAAAACCTAAATCCGAGGTACCTCAAGACTTCCCTGTTGCTGAAGAGACTGAAGAGTCTCAACAGATTCAAGAGATTCAAGAGATCCCTGAGGTGACCGATGAGGCTACAGGGATGGCTACTTCTGGTCAAGATCGAGAAGAAACCTCGGTGAACATCTTTAACGTTCAAAAATCCCGTCCGAATGTCTTTCAGCCTATCTTGGCACATCTTTACTCAGTTTGTTCTCAACTCGATCGCTCTACATTCCCTGTCAAGCCTCAATCAGACCATTACCAAACCCCATCATACATACCTACACCTGCCATGATCTCTGAACTGATCCGTTCTTTCCGGGAATGGGTCCCAGAAGACGTTGCTTTACGTCATAACCTTGATGAAAACGTGGTGGCTGAGGATCTTGGAAGATGTTTGAAAAAGGCTAGTAAAGAGTACATTAAGTCTTTGAAGGGTAGAACTGGTCAAAAGTTTTCCATGTGATCACTTTACTTAACCACTCTCATCTCACCACACATCATCTTTTTTTTCCTTATATTTCATTTGTGAATATTTGTCTTGCTTTAATTTTTCTTCTGACCTTATTGTTCTTACAATCTGCTTTACTTTGATCGTTTCTTCACTCTCATCTGTGCTGTAAATAGCTCAATTTCATCTTTTTTTGATTTCCATGGATTTGTTAATGAGAAACATTCGCGTGCTTCACCTTGCTGTTGTAGTTTTAGGATGGATACATATACCCCATACAAATTATTTTGTGAGATTATCTTTTCTTAGAACCCGAAGCCATTTGCTGTGTTTTTCACTTCCTAAAGGCTGGCTAAGCCAGACTATGTGATCTCGTTCAACACAATGGAATGAAGTTCATCTTTGAAAGACCTTCCAACACATGTGCCATACAAACTCGCACTGAGAGAAACCTCATGTGGCTCTCTGGGTTTATATCATTAATGTTTGCTACACGAAGATTTATTCATATGAATATAAATATCTACATCGGTTTGTATTTTGTTATATTGAGATCTTGTTCTGGATGGAACAGTTTGATAAAGGTGTAATTATTCTGGCATTTTGCACGATCTGAACAAGCTACATAGATTTTCCAATCTGAACCTTGATTGATTGATTGTCAACACGGTTGCGACTTAGGTGATACAGAGGTAACTTGACTTATGAGGAGGTGGTCAACGGTGTCATGATTTGATCTACAGTTTCGCAGTCATCGTGTGTAAAACCTTCGATAGGAGAGGCATTTTTGTTGGCAAATTCTTTGGCATCGGGATCAGTGACTAGAATGGGTAAGGATGCTGAGACATGAGCTTAGAGCAGACTTGAGAGGCGTCATGGGGTGAGATTTGTGGTCTTTTGTGGTGGTGGGAATAGGAGAGTTGACATATGGTTGATGATGAAACATTGAAATGAGTTCAGTACATAATACTACATTCTAGTTGTTGCACTTGATGATGTCAAGCTCCTCTTCGACTTTCATTCGAACTGGTCTTTCATTAGTCCTACTTCAACTTTTATCTAGATTACTCACCTTTTCTTTAAATCAAGCTTTACTTCGATTCACGTCTCCGGAAGCTCTTGGTACTGCTTCAATCCAACTCGAAGTACTTCTCAACACTGTACTCTTTCTTAGTCGAGAGAATGTCCGCGGAGCGTTATCAAGACTTCAACTTGAGTTCTCAACTTTCCGCGATTCTCAACTTACCACTCGATATCAGCAAATCGTCAATTGCTGCTTCTTACCTCTACCAACTGGATTTATCTTGTCGACTCTTCTCTTTGCAATTTACATTTTAAGCGTTGGGGAATCTACATCGGCTCAAGCTCATTTCAAGCTCTCGCTTTTCATTTACTATCTCTCAAGCCTTTGCGAATTAGCCTCAGAGCCTGCCTATCTTTACCACCTCTTGGATGCTCAAACCTCGGACCGTGTCAAAGTCGAAGGCAAGGCTGTTCTACTGAAAACGATCACCACACTGTCTATAATCATTCTTGGGTCACGGACAGGGAAGGATTGGGCTTTATTAGGATTCTCGATCGGTCAATTGGTCTATGGTGCTTCACTCGCCATCGGACTCTGGCGCAATCGAAAGAAAACACAACATGTGTCAACAAAGCAGATCAGCTTTTGTCCAAAGTGGTTGTTGACTCAATCTGAGTCTGACTCCAAATTGTAGGTGCTCTTTATCACTATCATCCGATTTCCACCACAGGAATCTTAAATCTACGTACACAAGTTTGATGTTAACCTTTGTTTTTGCTTTGAATTGGTCTAGACAAACATCTAGCTCCAATAGCGATACAAAAATCAAATCAAGTGAACATCTTAAGGATCATCCATTGGGCACAACAAACTTCACCCTAATATGTGCATTGACTCAACAATCGGTCTTGAAACAATTTCTGACGGAAGGCGATAAAATGTTGATCGGTCGGATCTGTCCAATTGCTCATCAGGGTGCTTATGCTTTGGCTTTAAATTACGGTAAGTTTCTTCCCGATCATTCTCGTCATTGCTTCTTTACACCTGAATAGTGAACAAATGGCCCATATCCTTTAGGTTCGTTGGTGGCTAGGATTGTTTTTCAACCGATCGAAGAAACTTCTCGTCTCTATTTTTCCAAAACGCTCGGAACCACTACTACCGCCACTGAGAAGAAAGCTAAAGAACAACACGCATTCGCCACTCTAACCGCCCTTGTACTTTTTCAATCTTATATCGGACTGTTGCTCATTTCCTTTGGCCCATGGTTCGTTAAATTAGCATTACTACTTGTCCTCGGTCCAAACTCAGCATATTTAGAACAATCAGGAAAAGGAACATCGGTGGTTGTAGTCGATATTTTGAGGGCTTATTGTGCTTTACTACCATTACTCGCTCTGAATGGAGTTTTGGAAGCATTTGTCCAATCTGTCGCGAATGAAAAAGAACTGGGTAAGATGAGTAAAATGATGGTGGTCTGGTGCGCAGTCTTTGGAGGATCGGTTTGGTTGATGAGCTTATTAGATATCGGATCAGAGGTAGGTATGGTACTTTGTACGTCTATCAATATGGCATGTCGGATCGGATATTGTTGGAAGTTCGTTTTATCATATCAACGTAGTAAAACACTCAAAACACTTTCACTGGCCGAGGTATTACCGAATCAATTAGTTTCAGTCGTCTTTCTGATTTCAGCTTGGGTAGTGAGGCGGAGTGAGATCGGCTCGGGTGGGTTTAGGGTGAAGATAGAATCGGGTGGGGGATGGAAGATGGTATGGGCAGTAATAGGAACACATTTAGTGATCGGGCTCGTTTCTTTCTTGACGTGTGCAGGAGCTGCGTGAGTGGCGAGTTGATTGATATTCTTATCTAATCTATCTAAACTTATGTTTTGTTTTTAAAGGGCGATGATTGAGCGGGGTCGCGTGATACGGCTCATTGAAGTTTTGCGATCAAAAAAAGATTAAAACGGATCTGAGAACACAAGGATTTTGATTGAGATGGTTTAGAGTGAAATTGTTGCTTCCGGTCCGAAAGAGCTGACATAGTTAAACCTACTGATCTTTCCGCTTAATGGATCTCGTGGCTCTTCTTAGAATGAAGCAATTTTGTATCATACTCCTCTCATGTTCACAAGGAGTCAGATGATGTCCAAAAAGTGCATCGTTCAGATACTTATCACCCCCTTTAACCAAAACAAGACGTGTTTAAATTGACACATGTTCTCAACCGCAGTAAGAAATACGATTCATATGGGTGTTCCTTGCTTGTTAGTTTACCCTGCAATAGCCCAGGTATAGATATTGGCCATTCCTTTTCAGTGTGAACAGCTTGAGAGAGTTACGTATATAGCTCAAGTTGTTGCCAAAGCGAATGGAACCTAACTGTGAATTGCCAGTGTTGGATGTGCGTTTATGAGGAAAATTGAGGACAATTGTAGGCTTTTCTGAAGGGTACAAGGCGTGCAGCATTTGAGGTACATTCCAAATCATTTAGATATGGATTGTACTCGACTCCTACCATATATGTAGCTGTTGTACTTGATCATCTGAATTATGTAGTGGATTAATCAGTTCTGACATTTTTGCATTCCTTGTCGAATTACACGGCTGCCAATTTACAGCCAACAGGGTCAAGTGCAGATAGCGACAACCGATTCGAGGACTCTCATCCAAAGTTTGAGCTGAAGTTGAAGCTCGGAAGTCATGCCCGACATGTGATTGATATAGGAATATAATTAACAAGTGTGAAAGTCAATGTATGGCATGCAAGGAATGAAGGAATTGATCCTGTACGAAGAAATGAATGAACTGATTTTTTAAAGAGGAATGAATGATGGAAAGTGCACAGCAGAGGAATTAAAGAGAGGCTATGTATGCGAGGATGTGGAAGAGTGCGACAAAGAGAAGAATTGGTGAATGTATGCTGTGGATGATGAGAATTGGATGAAATGAAATGAACCAAACCGTTGCCGTTGCCGTTGCCGAGGAGTGAAGAGAGATATGCTTATAGAGTGAAGTAATAGTTTAAAATCTAAATTTGAGGAGGTAGATAATGCTTATAGAGAGATCAGGAGATTGAAGGAATTGCAAGTAGCCCCAATTGGTGAATTTGGTTTGTTGACTTTTACTAAACTTGTTAATTGAATTTCAATGGAACTCAATCCTGTTTACCATCTTCCTTTAATCATCTCTTCATCTCTTCATCTTGATTTTATATCCTATTGCTTGGTGATCGTCTATCAAACAAGATAATGAACGCCAATTCAGATTTTCAACATCCTGAACCCTCAACTCATACCAACATTGTTCCTCGATTCCCTAATCCGAGTTAGTTGATGACCTCTTCTTTAACTTCAATTTCATCCAAGTTAAGTTACCTCATGTACTGATACATAATTGATCTTTCTATCATTCTAGATGTGGAGAACAATGCCGAAATTTAGTAGGCCAGCTGTCCCGTTATACTTCTGATATCAAGCTTCCAGAGGTTCTGAAGACTGATCAATTTGTTTGACCTGACTTTTTTGGATATCAACAGTATGGCGGTCTATTCTTCCATCCCAGTATATGAGATGATGGCCCGCGGGGTTGGGGTCATGCGTCGAAGGTCCGACTCATATATGAATGCAACTCAAATTTTAAAGGTCGCTGGACTTGATAAATCTAAAAGAACAAGGATCATGGAGCGAGACATTGCGATGGGAGAGCACGAAAAGGTTCAAGGAGGATACGGAAAATATCAGGGGACATGGTCAGTTCATTTGCCGTGATGATTTTTTACTGTACCTGCAATTGCACTAAAACTTGAAGTTACGGGGTCCGATCGCGCTTAGGATTCCGTTCCATCGGGCATATGAATTGGCCAAACAGTTTGAGGTGGTTGAGGTTCTAGCACCATTGTTTGACTACCTTCCAGGCCCAGCGGACTTGATAGGTGCTAATGATCCTGGGACAATCAATTCAGCCACGTCTGTTACTGCCAGCAAATCGTTGCCACCGAATTCCACCGCAAGTAGCAATTCTACAAGTGGTCCGACAACATCTAAGCCGTTACATGATCCACCTCAAAGCCAACAACCATCCAAACGGGAACGATTGTCAATTTCTACCCATGGGACATCAGATGAACATCAATTGGGAGTTGGTCCTAGCAAGCGTAGCCGTTTCAATACACCCTCACACCAATCTAACGCCAGCGATCGCACCACAAACGGTGTTCCGGATTCGAATCAGCTGTTCGAATCTTCCATGTCTTCCCTGTTGCCAGCAACTCATACGACACCTGGTCCTGCGCCACTCCATCAACCTGTCCCCAACCCTCTTGCCATCCCATCAGCTCCGCTGCCTAAGCTAAGGCCTTGCACATCAGCTGCATCGATGAGCATTGACGCCCCTACGAGTTCAAAACTGGATCACCAAATCCATGCGGTACTTTCTCTTTTCGCAAATCCATGTGAATCGGGATCTCGCCTTTCCCCTAGGCAAACAGATAGTGACTCGCATGATACTTTGAGACAGGTTCTTAATGATCCTGACTTAGATATTAACATGCCACTTGACGAGTGCGCACATACCGCTCTCCACTGGGCTTCAACGCTAGGTCGAATCAGTCTTACTCGGGAATTTATCAAGTCTGGTGCAGATGTGTTTCGAGGCAATAATGTCGGCGAGACGCCGTTGATACGTGCAACCCTGGTGACAACCAACTTCGATCACAGCTGTTTTGACCAACTTTTAGAACTTTTATATCCCTCCCTATGTACAACTGATCACCAGAAACGCACTGTCCTACATCATATCTGTTTAACGGCAGGAATCAAGGATCGAGTTGAGAGCGCTCGGTATTATATGGAATGCATCTTCGAGTGGATTGTAAAGCAACATGAGGGTCGGTTCGAGAAGGAGTTTGTGGATGCAATTGATTACAATGGAGACACAGCTCTCAACATTGCTGCCCGCGTTGGTAACAAGCATCTCGTTCAAATGCTTTTGGATGTTGGTGCTTCCCAAAGTATATCAAACAAACTGGGTCTGGGTCCAGCGGATTTTGGAGTCTGTGCAAAGGTTGAGTATTTTTCGCTGCAGTCCGGAACCTGCGATATCTTCTGTTTATCTTTCGAGTGTGGTTGCCGCAAACACTCTGTACTTTCCCATGTGACTAACGGCGTTCACTTTGTTGATGAATTTCTGTAGGGCACATCATCAAAACCTGCCCTAGAGAACGACCCACCCACATCTATGGCTGATCATGATGTCATCAGCCGACCAGAGCGTCCGCGCACATCCAATGAAATAATTGCATCGATGACGACCCTTCTCAACACGCTTACCTCTAATTTTGATGACGAGATTCAACTTCATTCCATAACATTGGAGCGTGTCCTTGGCAAGCTGAAAACTTCTAGTCATGAGCTGACAGAGCAACGAAGGCTTCTAGAAGCAGCTAAGCAAGAGCTCGAAGGGCTCAACTTGGTTGAGCTGAGGCTCAAAAAGCTACGAAAGAAGATCGAAGAAGAAGATCAGTTTGATTGGACAGGACGGTCAGAGGTCGATGGCTCACCTGCACGGGCTGGAAAAGCTTTCGAGTACAAGGGTATCGGTTCAACTCTAGTTAGTCTGTCGTCGGATCAGATTGGGCTTCAACTCGAACCAGACCCAGAAATACCCGTCGTCAATAACCCCACCGGTTTAGTCTACTTGAGAAGAATGGAAAATTGGTACCGGCGTGTGTTGGGATTACTTCAGGAGCGGATCCGATTGATGAAAGGCTGTGGTCTGGCGCAGGAAGCCAAGTATTTGAAAATCATCAGCACGTTTATCGGATGTCAGTATTTGCCCGGTCCTCAGCCGTCGTCGTCCTTTGCAAAAACTCCTCGGCAGCTCATCCAACCTGCTATGAACCACCTTCGACAACTTTCAACAGAAACTAATGGCACCGATCCTTCGCTTGCCTCGAATTCTGCAGTGGAACCTAATGTGGCGCAGGACGGCCTCAGTAAGATTGATATTGAGGTCTTGAATCAGCTGATAGTAGCTATGGAAAGTGATGGGCCTGATCTGGATCTAAATCGTGTAGCTGGCTTCATGAGTCGAGTAAATGCTGGCTTGGTTTGAATATTTCCTGTTGTGCGTCTCAGATGCTATCAAGACATAGATCTCAATACTTTTTTTCATCAGCTTAGTATTCCCATTCTCCCTTGGTTCCCTTTAAATCGTTTTTTTAAAAAATTCTGCATATGTATGAGATCTTTATGATCATTCTGTTTGCTTGTTGTTGTTCATTTAAAAATGATTTGTTGTTAGGGTTTTCTTGAAATCCCCCTTTCCGCTCCACCTTGATTAGCTATCTCTTTAGAGCAAAAACTATCTTTTATAATCATAATTGTTCGTTTGTTTGTTTGTCTTGTCTCGATTCAGTGCAAATTATCTTATTTTTCCTTTGAGGATAGGATAGGATTGGTGAGATTCAATTTTCATAGCTCAATTTTAATCTCATGTCTCGTTGGTGCATGTTTTTTTTTGAGATCTGAGAATTACAATTGTTGTATTAAATTCCATGTGGGCCTGTTTTGTACCAAGACTTCTTATGTGCATACATATAAATCACCCATGTATCCTGATATTGCAAAGGGGAGAATGGTGCTGTGATGCGGAAAGTATAGGCTGCATTCTACGCAACCATACTTGAGTTCAGGCATTAAAGTCTGAGAGTGAATTTAATTTGAACCTCCGACTCATGAAAACTTATCTTGATGTGATTTTTTGTTTTTGCAGAGCATTCCCCAGCACCTGCGAAGAAAAGTGCATACAATGTCAAGTTTTGGCAAAAATTTACTACAAGTAATCTCTCTTGATGGTACAATCTACACGTGATGCGGTGTTGCATTTCAATCACTCGCTTCCCCTATGTAGAATCCACTGCCGAGAATCTGGCGCTATTCGGCACACATGACAAATATTTATTGGGGGTGTGACTTCCGTTTCTATACATAGCTCACAACTCATCTGACATCAAACGCGAATCCTTTGGCTGTGCTGGCCAAGCAAAATATCATGGCAGATAACACAGCCTTTTGCTTTGTTTGCTTCGATAACATCTCACCTGCGTCCTGCCACAAGGCCTTGGATCGTGTGATGAGTGGTAACTATGTGAGGTAAGAATTATACAAAAAGACGTATTAAGAGGCGAACTTGATCAAGTCACCAAGCAGGACCGAGGAAGATTAAAGTGAGTGTTGAAAGAAAGACACCGCAAGCAAGAATCATATGCTATTTTAAGTACGTATTTTGTCACAACTCATCCGACATCGAATGCGAATCCCTTGGCTGTTACTGGCCAAGCAAAATATCCTGGTAGATAACACAGCCTTTTTGCTTGGTTTGTTTCGATGACATCTCACCTACGCGCCCTGCCACAAAACTCATTGTGTGTTCCTAGATGTTTTTTGAAGGATTTT
>KZ147788.1:0-17417 GCA_002157085.1 Melampsora occidentalis | reverse complement strand
GATTATCACCGTGTTCCTGCAAACAGAGTCACAACTTGACACAGCATAGACTAACACTGTTTCTTCAATGCTATACCACCAATGCCCCAGGTGCAAGCGGTGCACCCATACAAAAGTCATGAGCATGCAGAAAATCATCATTGAGGCTGAGCACAGCCTAAGAAACACAGAGCACCACAGCCAAAGTTGGTGTCACAGTCTGCACAGCTTTGTATCTATCTACCCACGCTAAAACAAAAGTGACAGCATCTTTTTGCTCTCATAAAACCCCATATTTCCTATGATAAGAAGAGATCCTTTCACCTAATCCCCTCTTAATCCACCCTCAATTATTATGTCCGTTCATCATTGACAAACATGAATAGTTTCTTAGCATTAATATTGCTTTCTTGTCTCTATGTCTTCGCTCAAGCCAACAAAGATGGTGAATTAGTAGGGCGATCCTCCGGATTTGACAACCAACCTACTATTCTTGAAAGAAGACAACACGCCAAAAGGGAACTTGGTGCACCAGATAGCTCGGATTCGACAACAAATTCAAATCAAGAGAAAAATATGACATGTCTTATCAGTGTGAAGTATCCAAGCCAACAAGGCAAGGCGAGCGACTGTTTTGAGTGGGTCTTCATCTTTCTGCTCATGTAAAAAGTTACTAGGCTTCAGCATCTTTTTTCCAAAGGTCTCTTCCTATTGCTCAACCTCGTCTGTCGACCGCGTTCACACAGTGCTATCCATCACCTGTATACTATGCCAGGGCTAGAGTGTGTCATTTGCCGTACCTGTGCAGTGAGTTCTTCAGTTGTCTGAAGCATTGTCATGTGTTCAACTCGCTCAATCAATGTTTTGGTATCAGGTCCTTCCAATAATTGGAGAAGAATCAGTGGCGGGTGGCGAGTAAGTATACGTATTTGAATCAGGTTCACTAGCCATGTACATCTTAGCGTTAACCACAGACTGGAATTCCTTACAGGAAACCTTCCTTGCCGCAAGACGTGGTCAATTCAGAATATGACCGACAGTTTGGCGTAGAAAAGTCTTCTACCACCGGAAAGAAGTTTTGTCAAAACTACCAATTCCCAGCTGGATATGTATGTCAGGATCCCAATTCAATTCAATCACGGTGCAATGCTCAACTGATCTTTGAACATCTTTTAAATTTTACAGAAAAAGAGCAAAAAGCCTCATATTCCTGATCTCTATCCACTCTATCTTCTTGGGATGTTAGACAACCAGGATGAAAAGTGTAAAGAATGTAGCAAAGGTTTGTCTAATGAGATCTTCCAGTATGGAGGTTGAGAATTTGAAGCTCCATCATGTGATTGCTGCTTGTGTAGAGGTTTACTGTGATCAAGATTGTTCTAGTTCAGTTCTACTAAAGTTTTCTCTTCAGTTCTCTTGCACCATTCCGTGAAATTGGATGATGGACATGAGAATAGGTATTCTCATACAACATATTCTTGTTTGGAACTTTATAAAAACACTTGAATCATCACAATTCACATCAGATCAATGCTTAAATGGTGTATGTATACCTGGATCTAGTTTGATGAATTGGCACATTTATGAACTCTTTGTCAATGTAGCCAGTCAAGCCATTTGAAAGCTGAACCATCTACAGTACTCAGCTACTTGTGCAGTTACTCACTTGGTTTGTGGTGGAGCAAGAGAAGAGTCATGTCAATCTTGATGAGTCATCCTTACATAATGATCATCAACAAAGACGTACGTCCTTGTCTTGATGTAAATCACCAAAACATTTCCATTTCTGAATGGCATAAAACCCAAACTTGACAATGTCTAATTGTGCTTCAAGTTTTATGAGGATGAGTCCCTCCAAGGAACAGGGCACTCATGTGATTAGTTTCATCCTTAGCTTGGTGGGTTTTCAAATTTGGCAGGGGAAAACTTGACCATACCACCTACCTATCTGCTACTCACGTAGAGTATTTTTGCCAAATTTCCTAGGCTTTGAATGTCCCAACTACACCATTGAAGAAAATCTTGGAGCCCAACTGATTCATTTGAAGGTATGTGTCAACCACTTTGGATGCTCTTGGGTTGTTTTCCTGCCGCGGTGGAGATTCTTTCAGATATCTAACTCATGCAATTGGCTTTTCTCTGATAGGCATCTGATTCTTTTGAGAGGTTGTGATGGGTTGATCAGATATGAAAGCAGATGATTCACTGCAGTCTAACACAAGTTGAGAAATTCAAGTATAGTATCAAATCACAAAAATTGACCTGAGCCAACCTGAGCCAGAGCTTCTCATTCATGAGAATATTGTTAGGGTTACACAGCTGTTTGAATATGTTCAATATGTGTGTATTGGAATGACAAATTGCATTTTGGACCCAGAGTGAAGAGTCCTACCAACTCACTCAGGGGAGCAGTTGCTCAATGCTCAAAGAGTCAATTCCTTCAAAACCGCAATGATGACCTCTTTATCTTCAGTGAAGCCACCAAAAATGGCAAATTAGAGGTACAATCCACCACATCCAACAACATTTGCCAACCTACTATTCTTGAAAGAAGACAACCTAACAGAAGGGAACTTGATACACCAGATAGCTCAGAGCCAATAAGTAACTCACACCAACAAAGAAATATGACAAGTCTTATCAGTGTGAAGTATCCAAGCCAATATGGCAAGGCAAGAGACTGCTTTGTGTGAGTCACCATTTTCTGCGCATGTGACAACTTACAAGGCTTTGGCATTTTTGTTTTAAGATGACACATACTGAGGCCTTTTCCTACTGATCAACCTCACGTGTTGACTGTGTTCGCACAGGTCTATAGATTACCTGTATAGTGGTGCAGCTCCCGGGAAGTCCTGTGCTATTTGTGGTACTTCAAGTTCTGCAATGAGTTCTTCAGTCATACGAAGCCATGTTATGTGGTCAACCGACCCAATGAATGATGCTAACAAGTCCTGCCATTTCTTGAGCACTGGCCTGTGGTGGGTGAGGAGTAAGTATAGGATAGTTTACTTGGTGAAGAAAATGTTAGTGTTTCTAACAATTTGGTCTTTCTTACTAGCTCACATTGCCTTCCTTGCCACAGGATGTGGTCAATGCAGAATATGACCAAAAGTTTGGCACACAAAGGTCTGCTACAACCAACAAGTTGTACTGTGATCACTATCAATTCCCAACTGAATATGTATGTCGTGATATCAATTCAATTTGACCACAGCGTGATGCTCAACTGATCTGCAGACATCCTTTTGCAGAGAAAGGGTACCCAGCCGGCTATTCCTGATTTCTATCCACTCGTCCTTCTTGGAATGGTAATTGGTCAGAGTGATCTTTGTCAACCTTGTGGCACCATGTTAGCTAAAGAGGTCTAATCTTATGGAGGCTGAGGATTTGAAGCTCCTACACGTGATTTATGCACGGTAAATGGGTTGACTGTAGTCAATATCACACAATTTCACTTCTACTATAGTTTCCTGTTCAATCCTCTTGTACCACTTTCATTGTTTAGTGAAATTGGATGATTCTCTTTCAGATTGTCTAATAATGAGAAGCAGAATTGTACAATGGACAAGAGAGGAGGGTGGAGGACAAACCCCAAAACCCAAAACCCAAAACCCATATTGAGTACTTGCAGGGGAGCGCCCTCATCCACCCTCGCCACAAACTCTTGAAAACTGCATAGAAACTGTCTAGAGACAGCTCAAGATGGCTTCCAATTCAAAAGGTGGGTTGGTAGTTACATCAGAGTAAAAGTACGTCTTGAAATAATCACAAACAAATGAAATCAAGATCAATAAGTACTGATTATAGATTTCTGTGACCCTTCTACCAATCAACAGGTTGTTTATCTTGAATCTTACATATGATTGAATTATTTTGTTCAAACATCAGTTAAATCAAATACAATCATGGGTATATAAAGTGCTATTGAATTTATTTACAATGAATCAAAATGTATATTTTTCTAAAAAAATACAAAAAGACTTTTCTAATCAGCAAACTGCAACCACAAAGATGAAGGAACAAATCATGAATTGGGACATCTGACTCACATCACACTAACTGTTCTGAAATGCTACAAACCATTGTGAATTGATCACAATGTTGATTGATTTGAGGTCATAGTTATTCAAGAGATGCCTTGCCTTCAAACTGCATATCATATGTGAGACTGATTGGGGGTAAGTTAGTCATCTTTCCAAGATTCAGGTTATTCATCAATCCTCAAAGCTGATCCCACAGTGTGCATCTGTTGAACAAATCAGAGGAGCAAGACATGAATTTAGTGTATTTGAATACCTGGACATTTTTTGTGCTGTTCCACCAACTTTCAATCTAAATTCTCTGCTTTGGATATGGATGTCCTCTGGGCAAGATTGATACTCTTGGGCCCCCTTCAGTTTATAATTCTCATATCAGATTGAAACTTTGAGATTTTGACTATCTTCCAAGTGAGTCTGAATGCTTTCTCTGCCTTCTCTTACTAAGACTTATCTTTTGATCTTTTGTATTATGAAAGACTGTGACAACCATGTGATTTGTTCTAAGCAGTCTTTGGAAAGTTGGAAGATAAATTCAATCTTCATTTGCGTATTGATTTGCCTTGGTTTCTGTTTCAATATAAACATCATCTTCTTGCAGGGTATCAAGATTCTTGGTGCACTTGATTCACTCCAAATCAATAAATCTCTTCCTCACCACCATGTTTGTTCTGAGTATATTCCTGTGTGATTTAACAACCCCAGAAGAGAATACAGGCAAGCTTTATCAGTTGCTAAAATCAGTTCCCACAAATCAGATTGATAGGCCTCTCATAGTCTGAGTTTATTACACAACTGATTCCTCTCAGGGGAATCTTTGCAATCAAATTACTTCTGTGGATCTCCTTGTCTACATACCATATAATATACAGTCCAGCTCTCTGTTCAGATCTATAGGCTTGAACTTATCCAATAGTGTGCTTCCCATTTTGTAATTATTTCTGCGCGGAATAATGTGGAGCAAAAGATTGAATGTTGCATATCTACTATCTACAGATCTCATACAAAAATGGGGTATTCCATGGAAAGTACCTCAATCCTATTTTTATGATATTAATTGATTTTGAAAAGGTGAGACAGATATTGATTGAGATTTGTCTGTGATGAAAAGTGAAAGAGTGTAATATTTCAAAGCAAATCTTTTTGTTCAATAACAAAGTCGGAAGAATCCATCGTTACTACTTATCACCTGGATTTTGACTTGCTTTTGATGATTTTACGACTTACTCTGCATTGCGACTAATTGATTGAACACCATTTTTGATTGGGAGCCGTCGGAAATTGTCTCTGGCATTGTCTGGATTGTTTCTATGACGTTCTGCTGAGGATTAATGAGAGTTACTCAAAATCCGAGTATCTATACAGGGTTTATGTTTCAAGTTTTGATATTTGTATCAAAGTACAAGATGTTTTTGAACTTTTATAGGATCACTTGAGATATCAGATCAGGAGAACGCTACATCCATGCCTTGATCTGAGTTGTTTATGAGCTGGCACGTTAGTGGCATCCCTTTCAATCTAACCATTGAAGCATTGAAGAGCTAAACCATAGTAATGTTCTCAGCTATTTGTGCATGTACTCACTCATCTTGTGGTGATACGAGAGAAGGTTCAAATGAAGCCCGATGAAGTATCTTCACATAATAAACATACCCAACGCATCTGATTCGTCGTCTCGCCTTGAATCATCAGACAAAATCTGTCTCAGTAGCAGTAAACCAAATCTTCAAAAATCAGAGGTTCAATATTTATCATCATCAAATCTTTGGGGACCACTGGCACTACTCAACAATAGAATCCTCTTCAGTATACCATTGATGGGAAAAAATCAAATATTTCTGAAGAAATAACGAAATGATAGAGAAGCCCGATTTTGTTCACTTGATCGCCTTACTGCACTCGAAGCGTGCGGCACGCAGCGTGGGACTTTGTGGAATTATTTCTAACCGCCATGCGCAAACCAATATATGACATTCTCGACAGGCTCGCGGTTGGCCAAGTGAACATCTTACACATCGAGTTTTGTCTCCCGTCGACTCATCATGCTTACCTTGGCTACCTTGGCAAGCCCTTGCAGCAAACGTATAAGACAACGTCTTTTTATACCAGCTCACAACAGTTGAGAAACTCCCATTGCAAATCCCTGATTGATCTATGATAGAAACATTTAATGAATAAGCATAACATCATTTCAGTTGATCAAGATTACCCACCAGCAGAGCCTTGATAGCACACAAATCTTACAATTCTCCAATGAACCTACAATCTGAACTATTTCATCATTTCTCATCCTTGAAATTGTTATCCAATATCTGGACGTAATGATCATCACCTAGCGCGTTTGAGATTTCATCACGAATCAAATCCATCAACCGACCATTATCCCTAGCATAGAACCAAATCTTTAAATTCCTATCGTAATCAAATCTTTTAGGACCACTATACGAAGATAAAATCATAATCAGCATAACAAGTGAGAAAAACTTCAAGATACAGGGAAAAAGGACTTACGAGATAGGTGAAGAAAACCAAATCTGTTTGCTTGGCGGTTGTTTATTTATCACATAAGTTCCTGACTCTCCCATGGAGAATGTTAAAACTCCGCTCTTGCCGCACGTTGAAAACTCCCAATCAGTTTAAATCTACTTGAAAAACCAATTCACTCCAAAATGATAAAAAAGAAATGTCCTATTTATAGATGGAAAAAAAGCCAAATGCTAATATTTCTTGGGCTTCCTTCTCTTACAAGTTTAGATCTTTGAACAGTTTATAAGGGATGTTTCACTCACTGAAAAATCAAGATCCCAACCTTCTACTTTTGGATGTCCTGATTCGATTAATGCCTCCAGAGATTCTGTAAGTTGATATAATGTTTCGTCAGAAATTTGATGATATTCTTGAATATCTAATTCTCTGATCAAATACCGATCGACAAACCCCCGCCCCCAATAAAGCACTTCAATAAGATTGAGTCTACTGAAAGATAATGCTAGCTCTTTGGGCTTTGAGAGACACATACGAGATGGTATGTAGTTTCGAATCCTTTGAGGCGTTCGAGCCACTTGTTGAAGATGCATCTGAGCTGATGTTCCTTGACTGATTGAAGAGAGTCCTGATTTGATGGTATCGATTAGGAATTGCGATTGAATTAATTTGTTTGATTAGGCCAGAATCACAAAACAAATGACCCGTGTAGATGAGTGTGGGTGAGATGGGCTTGGGTTGATGATGATATCTTTTAAGACTTGCTGAGAATGAACCTCTCATCATTAATGAAACTTTTGTCATCTTTAAATTTTAATGAGTCCTCGCTAGTCCTTCACTGCTCAGAACCAAAACTTTCGAAGTACACTCAAGGTAATCTGTTCAGCTCATGTCACGCCTGGGTCATTTTCACCACCAAACCTTTCTGTCCTGTGATACCTCTGACCAAGCAGAGTGTGCTGTTCAGCTGACATCTAGCTGACACCTCACAAGTCAGTCGACCTTGAAGCTATCGACTCGCTGAGTAGTCATCATCAACTCACCACCTTCAACTGAATAAACCATCACGCAAATTGTACAGAAAGACCTCAACGTCTCAAACAAACATGGTCATTGGACGAAAGAAGAGAGGCGATGTATCAGAAGAAGATCCAAAAAACGCGACAGGATCACCTCGACCAACTTCTACTACAGGACGACCAGCCAAACAGCCCAGAACTGTTGGTCCGCGAAAGAAGAGGCTTTCGGATGAATCAGAACCAAAAGTTAATCCTCGTAACTCTAAGAAACCGGGTAAAGCAGTAAAATCAGCTTCGAAGACGAAGAAATTAAAAGGCGCAGAAACGATGGAGGTGGTGAAGGAAGCGGTAGAGGAGGAGGTTGAATCAAAGGAAGATGCTGATGAGGTTCCACCTGAGATTCAGAAAGAAGAACTCGCCAGAGAAAAGTTGTTTGCGGATATACAAGAGGAGTGAGGGCTCATTCACTCATTCATTTTTATTACAGAGTGTTCAAGCTGAAACTTACATCTTATCTGGATTTCAGATATTATGATAGTACGCCAAAATCCTTTCAACATTGAATCAGAATTCAATTCAAAGTCAAGAAACCAAGCTGACGAACTGCATTTTACAACTCTTTTCTATCTTGTCCTTTTCACGGAGCAGTTGTCGAAGAACTACCTTTGGAGTTAGATAGGACTTTCACCTTGATTGGTGAGATGGATCTCAATGTGGAAGGTAAGAAGAAAACCACTCGAAGCCATTCTCCTGTTTCTTTAGTATTTAATTAACTTTCACATTCATACTCACAGAATGTTCAGAAGAAATTCACGAGGATTTATACGAATACCTTCAAGTTGCGCAAACAATCAATCATCTTTCACAGTCGGGAACTAATGAAGTCGGGGGACCTTCAGGTATGATAGTATGATCATACTCATGATCTAATCAGAGATTCAATGTGCTCACTTAACCTCTTGGAATGGCTCGCAATTCCCGATTCAGCACCTCCAGATTCTACCACAGAAACAACTCAACTTCCCACCGAATTTGTTTATTCTCTATGGAGTGAACTTGCTAACAAGATCGCAAAAGTTCAAAAACTGTCTCGAGATAAACTTGATCTAGCAGAAAAAGTTTATGAAGGACTTGATCGACATCTTCGACGAATCGATGCTGAATTAGACAAATATCCAGATTTAGAAGACCAAGAACAAACCGAAGAGAAGAGTAATCAAGATGATCAATCTATCAATCCAACCGATGTCCCAGCTCTCTCTCAAACTGAGCAAGCTGTCCCCGAACCACCCGAACCATCCCCAATTGTTAATGGAGCTGGAGCACTTATGGGACAGGTCAAAGCACCATCGAAGCCTAACAAGAGGAAGAAGTCGAATAAACTGATCAAAAGTCTTAGATCTCTTTCTACCAAATCCCCTCGACTGTCATTACTCGTTTCTAAACCTCCAGATATCCAAACTACCAAATTACTTGACACAGTTACCTCCATAAACGGCTGTAGTATCAGCGGTGCTGAACCCTCTTCCTCGGATCAGGTGCAGGATGGACTTCGAAAATCCGATCGACATTCACCTCGTCTTCAGACCTCATCAAACATTAGTCCTCGAAAACCATCTATCATCAAGCTTACCGGGATCTTTGCAGATCCACAACCTTCAGCTGGACCCTATAGGCCCGAATCTCTACCGATGTCACCTTCAATGTTAAACACTCGAGTTCCTAGCCCTAGTCGACCAACACAAGGCAGCGCAACACTCTTTATTCCTCAGACCAGTACAGAACAGACAATGTTAGATATGACAAGGAGCAGTCCAGTGTTGAGAGAACGGAGATCGGTAAGCGCTTCGATCGAAAAGAGAAAAAGGACTCCTAGTATATCAAATCGGAAAAAGGTTCAAGAGGATCCACAGAATTTGAATGCGATGGTAGATGGAGAATTACTAAGTTTGGCGGAAGAAGACAAACCGTATTGTTATTGTAATAAAGTTTCTTATGGAATCATGATTGCATGTGATAATGAGAAATGTGATGGAGGAGAATGGGTTGGTTGAAGTCTTTTCCTTCAGATAATCTCGAAGATGATAATTTGAAGAGAAATTGATTTGATTTTGACCTTTTTTTTGATCTCTTTTGGTTTTGAATTGGATTTCTAGTTTCATATGGGTTGTACAAATTTAACGAAAGAACCAGGTGAATCCGACTGTTGGTTATGTAGAAAATGTGAACAGGATTCAGAGTTAGGTCATCATCATCAAAAAGGAAAACTGAATAAGAAACGAAAACGAAATTTGAAGATAACTTGATTAAGGAATTTTCCAAGACATCAAGATTTCGATGGGGTTGGTTTTTTTCTGCTTGAAAGGATGTGGCAAATTATTGTAGTGGGTGTAAGATGTGAAATGTGCTTTTTGGTGTTGATCTTTTTTTGTTGTGATTTCATTCTGGGTCAAAGGTTATTTTTGTATTGGGAATTATTTATACTTATTTTTGGAATTTAGGATTCTCCTAACTGTGATTTGTTCAAAAACTACTTTGCAAGTACGTCTTGGATAGCTTTTTCAGAATTGAAGGGAGCTCTTGGAATCTGCCTCTCGGATATGATATCAGCCAAGTAGATATCACTACAATCAAACGTAATCCTTGCTTGAAAACACTAGTCAGAATCTTACCACAAAACCACTTGAACTTGAGATGGTCGGCAGTTGAGGACTAAAGGCTTGATCATTTCGGATCGTTCTGATTCTCGCTCTCGACATACGTGTTTACCACATAATAAAAGCTTTATGAGCAAAAAAGATGAGAGTGATATCTGAACTAAAGCAATTATCTTGAAGTGATCTACTTTACATTTCAAGATCAGAATCAATCTCTAGGGGAAAAAGTAGCATAAATCCTTTCATCGAACTTGTGTTGGTCCCAGGCGGCAGCTGGCAGCACTCAGACGCACATAGACCGTATGCCCTCAGATAGCTCCACTGGAACAGTGTGAAACCATCAAAAGATGACCCAAAACCAACGCATTCATCGACTGGAAAAAATCCTTTTGCACAGAACTTTAATTTTTACACCCTATTGGGCCACGTCTGACTCTTAGACGGTGCAAATGAAGAGTTACACTTGCCACTCACCCGACAAAGCAGTTTTTGAAGAAATGTATGAATGTACGCACCATATGTATGCCATGTTTCCGATTCAATCCGATCAAGGCGTGATGCTCAACCTGCTCTTCAAACATCTCTTTTCTTCAAACATCTCTCTGATGCTGCAAAGCTTGTAGCCAGACCTTGGCTGAAGATGTTTTTGCGAATGGAGGTTGAGGATTTGAAGCTCCATAATGTGATTGCTGCTAAATTGTTCATCCATCTCTGCGTAGGCTGATTCCAATTGACACTTTTGTCAAGTTTCACTGTAGTCAAGTCATATCACTATGGCAGGGTTCTTTTGGATGTTGTATGGCCTGCCGTTCTGTGATTGTATGATAATCTCTTTTTGAGATTTTGTAATGGCCACCAGAGCTGAAAAATGGTACACTGGTATAAGTACCATTGTACGATCTCTTATTCATGTGAACCTTGACAATCACTTGAGATATCAAATTACGTCAATGCTAAGTAGTTTTATACTTGAAGGTGTTGAAATCATCTTGTTGAACAATAAGGGAAGGTGGCTTGGTAAGGAAGAGCCAGTAGTAGTGCGTAGTGGGGAATCGCAGCCACGAGGCGAGCAGAAAGGTAAATCTTGATTCAATACCAAAGTGGTTATATTAAACGGTAGAAAGATATAATCATGGATGTTGATTGATCATGAAAGGGTAAATACACAGAAGCAGGATGTTTTTATCACTAGAAGCTCACCAATCAAGACTGAAAACCAAAGTCCTCACTTTTGGCAGGATGATGGGATTGGATCCGGTCAAGTGATCTGATTGTCGATGAGATGGTAAATTCAATGTAATTATGCAAACAATGATGAAGTTGCGACATAGATTCATATAAGTTTCGCACATAAGGAAAAAAAGAATTCTACAAAATTGCTCCAGTTACAACACTATTAAGAAGGATGGGAAGGAATGTTCAAGCGGAGTTCATGATTTATTGGTTTACATATCATCCACAGAGTAGCTATAAGCTTCTGCTTTGATCTACAATTCGAAAGATCGGTTCGCGATCAGTAAACACATAATGCTGTTCGAAGATGAATATATGAAAACAACTCAACTCGTTTTTTATCATTCCCAGTTGCAAAGAGTTTTTTCTCAAATCCATTTGAACGATCCACTCCATCCCATCGATAACCTGGAGGGATTCCATATCGATTTGGTGGTGGTGGTGGACCATTGTATTTCGGTCGAGTTGGCTTAGAGGTTGACTTTGATGATTTCTATGCTCAGGTCAAGGTTTGAATTTATCTGAAGGTCAATAATCGAGTAGCGCAAGATTGAATGCAGTGCAAAATCACTCACAGTCAAGAAACCAGCTGCCGGATCATTCCAACGCTGAACCCCTTTCATCTCTTGATTCATATCCTGATCATTGATCGTTCTATGAGATATTTCAAAAGTTGTTGTCAATGTACGACTCTATAACCAAAAGGCGAGTATGATATCTCAAGTTACTTACCTTGCAAAAGGCTGGGAAGCAATCTTACTCAATTCATCCGCATCAGCTTTCTTATCATCTCTTTGTACCAAACCTTTTCCCCATTCCATCTTTCTCATAGCCTTTTCTAAATCTTTAGCTTGCCTTCTTTTTTCCTCAGCCCTAAGTTGTTTCGTATCAATTTTTTTACCCGATGAATCACGATAAACTGTCTCTTCTTCAACTTCTTCGTCTTCTTCTCTTTGACTCTCTTTCATTTTTTGTTTCATTTTCTGTGATTTAAGATGAGCTTTAATTTGATCAGCAGTTTGTAAACCTCCTGTGACTCCGCTTGTTACTTCTTCAACTATTTGAGGTTGTTCGTCTTCTGCTACTCTTTCTTCATTAGTTTCCTCCGAAGGTTTGATGACTGTCCATTTTGATTCATTATTCGATTTTCCTTTGAAGTTTGCAATCGTCTCGACCACTAGAAAGCAAAAGAATCTCATTGTCAGTTAAGTCTCGAGTTATGATTCGATAATCATTGGAAATATGATTCTTACCTGGTTCATTCTCTTCTTCTTCTACGTCATTATTCCAACATGATTCGTCTTCGTCCTTTAAAATAAGCCCAGATGACGTCTGAGTGGTTGAATTACTCGTATCTTGATGTTTCTTTTTGCGTTTCTTTCGTGCTGAACTCTCTGGTGCGACAGATGATAAGATAGCTTCGGCTTTCGGACCTGACATGTATTTAGAAGCAAGGTAGGCTTTCAAGTCCATTGTTAACTATCTGATAATTTATAGATTCTTGAAGGTTTTCAATAAGCGGTGGGCAAGGTCAAGAAGCGTTGGTTCTTTACACACCTTGACTTTAACAAACGAACCTTTCTCATTCCATGTTTTACAACAGCTTGTCTTCAGGCTATGGCTTTGAGTCGAGGATCGCCGCTCGACACACGTGTCATGTGACCATTGACACATGTAGCATCTGTGTGTATGTCAGCCACCACGTGATTCCTCAGCTTTCCTCAGCCAACGCGACCAAATTTAAATCTGAATTCGGTTCCGAGCAGTTGGCGGTTTACCACTTTACTACTTTATCAATCAACACCGCTCATCAACACTTCATTCACTATAAACCACTTCGATCGTATCTCTACCCACATTAACTTCTGAAGTCGGTTCAATCCTTCAATCAATCGAGAACCCCGTTTGGTTCTATGGTAAGTGCAGAGTTTCGACTTCAAACCGTTCAAACGTCTCTTGATGATGACTCTTCTTTCTCCTTCGTTCGATGTACGTTTTCTTGGATCGTCTGGATCTTCATTCTCCTCATCGATGGCCTCCAACTCCTCTACTCTTCACTCGATTCACTGCCGGTCTTTGACAAACGGAAGCCTCGAACGGAAGCCTTATTCGAACTGAGACGCACGCCACACACACATTACACGAGCACACATCTGGACTGAAGAACGGTTCCGCCCCCAGAGCTTGGCTGATTCGGCTGCATGTCGTATGGTGAATGATGGAATTGATCAATCTGAAACTGATCAGCTCCTGACACTTCGAACTGGCTCGATGACTGCAAAACTCTGCATCTAACCCTAAGTTCTTGCGACCCGAATTCGATTTCAGTTGTTGGCCGGATCGAGAGTGTTGAAGGATTCAGTTCCATCTTCACCTCTTTTCTTGGACCTGTAAGCTTGAATGAGACTTTGTCGGTTTCTTGCATCGGCATTTTCGTGGATTCATCTGATACAGGAAGACGAACAAAAGTTTATTGTCTGGTCATACCTTTTCTCTCTATGCTCTCGATTATCCTTTCTTTTGACTTGGATTTGTTGCGGGAAACCACTGATCTTAAATCATACATGATCAAAGGGTCTATATCCCGCTATGGCTAGCTTAAGACTAGGACTGACTCTTGCTAAATTGTTTTCACGCTGGGTTGGTCTTGATATATATCCTCGCTCGACGATGTGCTTTCATCATCATCTATCGGTTTTCCTTCGCATCTCCAAGAGTCTTGAGTAGATAGTGGCATCATAAGTGCAGATGTGAAACAGATTCCATAAGCTCACTTTCTGGGAATCAGACTACGTCTCTGGTTTCTACATTCTTCGCTTGATCTGTTTATTCATGGTTCATATCCACTTGATGAAATTATCGATGATCTCGAACTCAAATATATGGAACGCGAGGAGTTACAGGTAGTATGTTTGACAAGGTGCTAGAGATGTTAGTTGATCCGAACATCAGACCCTCAGTTGTCATTTTCCTATAACCTTGTGTGGAGTCGGAATGATGAGTCCGTCTCTGAGGAGACGCTGTCGATGCCATTGATCATATATGATTGAAAATCAGTGGGATTACTGCTACATCTGACCAAGTCAAAGAAGGTGAAAGAGAGTACGAGTTAAAGGTCGCTGGGCAATACTTTTTCCTTCTTCTTCCTGTTTGGGAATCCATCAGATGAATCCATGTAAAATCGCTATGGAGGCTTTTTATTAGCCTTTTTTTTGTTTTTTGTGTCCACTTTTTGTCTTTCTTGATCACAAAGATCATAAAAGTGGATTCAGAACTTGTTTCTTCTTTGAAGGATGTGTGCCTCTGTGTATGTGTGTGTGGCGCTACGATCGAAGGGACGATGCGGTTTTCTGTTCGATGGTCTTTGGGTTCAACAATATCATGATCAAAAATTGTAATGTTGACTTTTTCTCTTCATCTTCTTGCTCGCGCTTCTATTGCAGTCACGAATGAAAACCCAAGTTGATATATATCTCTTTCCGTTTCTTCTTTTAGATTTCTTTGATGAATCATTTGAAGTTTATATTTGGATTTTGATTCTATCATTGAAATACTTTACATCTTTCTTCATCACGCGTCATGACGAATAACTCACCAGGACCACCAACAAAGTTATGCGCATACGCCATCAACTAATGTTAGAAAACAAAACTACAAGAAACTAATGATTAACATGACGACGAAAGTGAAAATCAATGCTGGAGAAAGTTGACGAAAACAAGATGACAGGAGAATGAAAACCCTTAGGGGAATGATTTCAGAGTTACGTGCTCGTTCCTGAGTATTTTAGTTCTGAAAACTTTGTTTCAATGTTGATTTGAACGATTAGTTTGATTGGGATCTTAGGATTATTGGATAGTTTTTTTTCAATGGGGTCTTTGATGTGAGGAGTTGTTACATCTTTTTTTAGATGTTTCATACTCTCTCCGAACGCTTTTTTGTAAAATTCTTTTCTTTTCGTTTTGTTTGTGATTTTTATGATGGCTGAGCAAAATAATATAGTTTGGGTATCTTTTCGGTTTGGATATGTATGTATGAAATTGGAATCAGTATTCGCTATCTGTCTGTATTATCTTGAAGTCATGAAGTGAGCACTTATTTGATCGCACATTTATCACCATTGCGCATCTTTTATCATATTATATCTTGCAGGGGGTCAAGTAAAAAAATCGTAAGTCAAAGGTACTTGGCCTCCTGCACTTAAAGGTAGGCTAGATGGAGGATTTGAATTCAAACATGGGCGAATTTGGAAGATGAGATGACGGAGCACATACGTACTAGTAGTACGTATGTGCTTCGAATAATCGCCTTCTCCTACACCTACCGTTGAATCGACGAGCCTCAATGCGTCAAGCCGGTTGCAGCCCGATGAGTGCAACTCCTGAAATGAATATGTGCAAGGAAAAGGACATCCCTATTTCTAGATCTGTGGTAAATAAAATCCCACAGTGCTCAACAGTGTTCATAAATGATTCAAGAGATGTCTTGCGCATGCCCTCCGGCAAATCGTCGAGCGAGTAGGAGCGAGTGGCATTCAATGGCCTATTTACGACGTGCTCGAGTTTACTTCTGGACGATTCCACGGCTGGCACGAGAGCTTGTATAATAGAAGGTGGTATTGAAAGCTACTTTATTTTTGGATTACGAACTTCTCATGCCAGAGCGAATTGGTGGTTTCTCAGTACATATAATCAATTGTTGCATCAGAATGATTTGAAAACTATTCAACATTGCAATGAGGGTCAGGCCATCATTGACCCTGTCAAGTGTAAAAGTTGAACTCTTTCACCCTCAAGATTGTTTTTTGCTCAGATTCTCCTATTCCTTAGGAGGCACTCGAAAGCCGAGAGATTCCGAGTGATCTTTACGATTTTCTTGAATGATTCTCTTTGTTCAATTGTACCCTTTACCATGGTTCAATATTGTGTTGGACATGATCTTTTTACAAAGTTGGAATACAGCATGTCTGGGAGCGGGTATACCTTTACCTACCAAAGCTGCTTGACATATTTGATTTCTGCAGGATGATGAAGTAACGTGAAGGTGACTACAACACATTGTAAACGGTTTATGAGGCCAAGGTTGAAAAGTCGAAGATTGAAGGTTGCTCTTGACCATTCACCACTCGAATATGCATTTGTCAATCTGACTCACCAACATCCATGCTACTTATCAAACTTAAGACAAGTCCTGCCACACCAACGTCAGAGACTGTACTCGGACTTCTAGCAATTCACATTCTTGGGTTAAGAGTTGTTGGACGTGGTGGATGCGATTCAGACTGACCATCTATCAATCAAGCACAAGCTTTTTGGTACGGTCAGCGTGCATCTTCCCGACAACGTCTTCTCTTCTCATTCCAATACCAAATCGTGAAGGCTTTTGACGACCCGAATTTTGATGTAAAACTCAAAGTTAACCTATGTAGGCTCAATCAAGCTTCAGATCAAGTGTGATTGAGGTTTCTCTTTCTCTACAGCTCTCGTGATTGGTTTTCTTGTTCATAACAGCTAATTCCTCATAGCGAGCTGATGGAAGTCCCCGAGTTTCTATTATTTTACAAGAGCGACGTCATTCTCATAACTCCCTATCTCATAAGAATGGCTTGGATTGAAATGGACTTTGTTGAGGATATCACACATCTATTTGACTGGTGCAATCTTAAAAGATCACCATTGGCATTGCCTTCATGGTAATAACAGCTTACAGACTCATACTTTGGTATCATCTGGACACTTGGTTTGTAGACATACAAATCCTTGATGGAAGTCTCAAAACCTTACTTCAGTCAACTTTTCCCCCTTTCGTCACTCAAGATGAGCTTTGAAACTTGTATGAATATCTCTACGAAGTGGGTCATACTGTAAGTCCAGGAGCTGAAAATCATATCCCAATATTTTTACATTCTTTTCGTTTCGTCTGATATTTTGTATTTTTCTGAGAAGAGTACAGCGTAAACTGTTTTATGAGATGTGAGTATGTGATCCCAAGGAAGATTGATGATAGAA
>KZ147786.1:5414-16449 GCA_002157085.1 Melampsora occidentalis | reverse complement strand
CTGAGTCAGACTTTGGCTAAATTTGTACATTTGCCTAATCTGGATACAATTTTTGGCTCAAATATATTTACCTAATCCATCCAGAAAACTTTTCTTTTTTTGTAGTGATTGCTGACAAATCTCCCACAGTTGACATCAACACACACAGAAAGAAGACCTCAGTTTTCAGTCTTATCCAAGTTTTGAATACTCACATATGCAAGAGTCCTCAAGAACTTGAGGTGTTCATCAAGATTTGTAACAGTGTGCAAGACCCCAAACTCCTTCCTCTTAGCTGTCCTACCAGGCAATGGACCTATTTTTACTATGTTGTAAGTCAAATTTGCTCAATAAATTCTCTATGTAATTCTCCTTTTTCCTTTTGCAAGTCTAACAGATCAAATTCACCCTAGCACTCAAGAAGTCTCTTCAGCTCTACACCGCCAACCCAAAACAAGCAAAAGTTGTGAATATATGTTATCCATTCTTGAGATATTTGAAACTTCTACCCAAATTTTTCAGTCAAACAAACCAACTAAGCACCTAGTGCTCCCAGTCCTTTGTGCTCTTCAAACAGTTTTGAAGAATCATCAAAATGTTCTTGGTGCTTGGAGTAATGCTTGCAAACGCACAGAAGACAAGTTGGTAAAGTATTTGGTACACAAGGAGGCCAACCAGAAAATGTTGATCACCACCATTCTGGACCCTGTCAAGAGAGACCCAATCTTTTGCAATATGGTGACCCTTGAACACAAGGCCGTCCATTGCCTTTGGCACAAATACAACCTGTGGAAGCCCAGCCCAACCAGAACTTGCAATGATTCCCCCCCCTTCAGTTCATGTCACTCAAAAATGTTGCACAAAGAAGCTCAAGAGGTCTACTTGCTTTTAGGGACCTCATCAATGCAACCTTCAAGCAACATCAGTCAAGAAACCAATGAAGTCAGACAATACCTACTTTGAACCAATCCTGTCCTCCCAAACAAAACCATTGGTCAATTTTGGAAGGTATGTTGAGAGTATTCTGTATATTGGGGAATATTGCTATTCCATCCTGAGGTTGTCTAACCACTGACACCATATGCCAGCTCCATCTGACCCAACATTGGCTATCCAACCACAATGCTACTGTAAAAGTGATAGACAGTGATTAATGTATTTATTAGGCAAATGAAGGACTCTCAAAGGATGGAAATCTTGTAATTCCTTTATTTCAATTAACCAATTTGATTTTTTTGTCTCCTGAGCTGTTGTTTACAAAAAGAAATATCCCCACTCAATACATTTGTTGTGAGTACTCAGTACCGTGACGGTATTCACATGGTGAGTATACTCACTGCATCTAGTACTCACACAGGATCCAAATTTCATACTCCCATTGTGTTACCAAGGGAGTGATGAATCTTTGGTATTGATATTCATCCAAAACTCATACTCAGTACTGAGCAATTTGGTGAGTGGCTTTTCTCAACTTGAGCAAGGTTTAAAGATTGAAAACACCTCCTCAGTGGTCTTGCGCATGAGCCAAGCTCTGAACAGAGCTTGGCTCATACCAGCTCCCTACTAACCTACCAGAGTCCAACCCAATTAATCATCTTCACTCTCATTACTTTTCCTTTTCCTTTCAACTCACATAAAGATGAATAGATCCCCCTAGTTTCGGACCATCACCAGATATTTGACAAAACGTTTGGATTCAGAAACATAGAAAAACAGAAATTGTTAAGTAGTTCTAGGTAATGAAGTTAATTTTAGATTGATTGTATCGATTGGAGTAACTAAATCTAAGAAAACAACAATGAGATTCTGAGAGAACCCCAACTACAATCAAAAAAATGATGATTTTGTATAGATTGATTAGATCTGAAACAAACTAAACTTGCTATTGTACTATTACCAGTCTGGTGTGTCAGATTAATACATAGACTAGAATTACAATCTTCAAAATCCAATTCAATGTCCAAGATATAGAAGATCAACATTCATCAGAATCAGAATCAGAATCAGAAACAAAGGAAATCATTTTGTTTTTGTATAGAAATAAAATACCAAAGAAACTTACCCGGCGGGCATCTTGGCAGTGATGGTAAGGTCAATTGCGCAAGCATCAGATCGACTGTTTTGTCCGGGAAGGTTGACTTGCATGTTGACAGTCTGAAAGTTATTACTGGTAGTGGTGTAATCAACAGCGCAAGAATATGGTCCACCACCTAGAGGTGATAGGCAGTCAGCTTAGAACAAGGCGATCAGAATGCCACATGAATCTGATGCTTCAAATCATAAAGGGGTTCCACCTGCTTCCAGGAGATCCTCGGCGGACTGAGAGCAAGAGAATGGTATGAAATCAGCTCAAATAAAGCATTGTAAAAGAATCAATCACAAGTACGCACATGAGAGTTCCGGCTGGTTGACGCCAGGTGAAGAAGATCTTGAATATTGTACGTTCATGACTAAATCAGGTAATGGAAAATTAACACAATTTCTCAATGATGGGGTACGTAGTTTGAGTCATGGACCCATACCCAAATCATTTGCCAAATCACATTTGTCACCTTTCTTCACAGGAAACAAGAGATGATTCTCCCATGGGAAGATTGAGTACATTTAATGGAGTTCCTGAGCCAAAATGTAGAAATAATGAAGAGATAAAGCCAAAATGATACATTTTGGCTCATTAACTGATTGATATACAATTGAGTTTCCCACAGGGAAATCCTCTCTTGTTTCCTGTGCTTGCCCCCATTGTTGCCATTGCCATTTGGGGGTGCAAGGTCTTTGACTGGGAGAATGTAGGAGAATGTACAAATGTTAGTGGAATGATCAATCTACTCCTCTCTGGAGATGTGGTCGCAGGAGTCACCTGCCTCGGGGTGTGTGTTCTTTCGGACACTTGAATCCCTTCACTTACTTCCCCGAGAGACTTCTGTGCTTCTCGTTAGTCTGAGAGGGTGGTGGGTGGTTTGAGGGGGCCCTTTGGGGCCTCTCTGGGTCTTCAGCTAGTCACTGGGATACCTGTATCCCTCTTTGCGTTAGCTAAAGATGAGAGGGCCTGAAGGGGGGATTCTCATCAAGCCTTGAGTTCAGAGAAGTCAGACCCCGGGAAGGTGGGTGGGTGTTGAAAAAAATTTATGGTTAAAATTGTGAGGTCAAGCAATGAACTTGGGGTAGCATGAGAGAACTTGGGGATATCTGTATTCAAGATCCGCAAAAGTTCTTCTCCCCTTGATACATAAGGCTTATCCCTTATGTCTCTTTGCTTACTTCCATGCTTGCCCTCTCCACCCCGTAGACACCGGTCCAACCTGCGTGCCTTGCCCAAACAGGGCCATCTACTCTTCTCTGGAGATGTGGTTGCAGGAGTCACCTGCCTCGGGGTGTGTGTTCTTTTGGACACTCAAATCCCATCAACTACTTCCCCAAGAGACTTCCGTGCTTCTCGTTAGTCTGAGAGGGTACACCACGAGCCCCCTAAACGTTGCGCAACCGTTTTGGAGGGGTTTTGAAAAAAACTAGTTAAGAGCCGGGGTATTTTCGGTTTGGCCCCGGTGGTCTTTTGGTTTTGTGGAAGGTTGGAAAGATAAAGTGGCTCAACCACCAAAGAGACAGTTGAGCCACCGCACTTGTTCAATCTTCTGGAAAACCAAGATGACTTACTTGGTTGGTCAACTGTCTCAAATGAAACAGATTCATAACTGGTTTCTACCAGTTGACCACTGGTCGTTCCGGCAACCAGAAAAGGATGTGATGATTCCCTTTGATTGCCAAAGTTCATCATTTTTGTCATTGATCAATTGAATTTGACTTTGGAATTTTGAGATTACATACATAAACTTCCTTGCTGTTACTATCTCTTAAGCTGTTTCTCTGTGTTAAATATGAATGTTCGGACCATCGGCATCATCATTGACCATCACCAGCCATCACCATCACCATCATCTAATCTGATTCTGATCCTCAATTCTCAATTCTCAACTTTATATTTCTTTCATTTTACCATTTCCTCTTGACCATCTTCAACTTTCTTCAACTGATCATTCAATCAATCAATCAAATTATCATCATATCTGATCACAAAACTTCATATGGACCTCATTCACCAACCACAGTTTATCCTTTGGTCAACTCTAGAGGACTTGGTTGTAGGAATAACAAGACTCATGTTTTTCAATCATCTGGATCAAGTCTGAGAAATGCAAAATTCAATCATGATCTTGATTCACCTCGTAGTCAATCTTCAGCTTAAACCAAACCTGTACCTCAAAAGAAACCTACTCCGATCACTTCTAATCTTCATTATATGGATTGAGTGATTAGTCTTTTTACAAACCCTAAATTTTATTACAAAGGATTTGATCTTTAACTTTCAATCAATTCAATTCAAACCACCTTTAAAAACACTTCTGTTAATCTTACTTTTCCCCCATCATTTTCTAGGATTTTTGTGCTGATACCACTCATTTTGATCATTTTCTTTCCAAAGGTTTCATTTTACAATGTACCATGCTTCTTTCCAATTGACAACCTCTCAAACGTACCAATCCTTTATGGATACTTTTGAATCAATTTATATTGTTCTCTAAATTATCATTGGTCCAAGTTCTTTTCATTTTCTTTTGATTCTGTTTTTATTAACTCAATCTTGACTTGAATTTGCTTTGTTTACTGGAACGGTCACCATCGCTGGTTTTAAATCAATCGTTACAATTCGATTTTGAATTTTGAATTTCAATTTGGTAAGTTCCTTTTGTCTTCTTCTTTCCTTTTCCTCTTCTATCTGATTTCTTTTCTTCAATTCATTTGATTTTATTATTTATAACTAATTGGTATGAGTTGATTTGATTGATTCAAAGTCTTTCTCTGCTTTCTAGATCAATCGTTCATCCGACCGACTTCGAATTTCAAAATTAAGTTCTCTTGAGTTAATTGCTTTCATCTCCTCCTCTTTTATACATATTACTAACCAAATTTTCTTGTTCATTCTAAATTCGATTTCATCTCTTGATTACATCTTTTGTTTTTTATTCTTATTGTTTTGTATAATAGTTTTTCCTTGAGATTGAATAACCAAAAAAATTGATAATTAATGAAATTGAATAAATTGATTCAAGCTGAACCAAAAAATGATTTAAAATGATTATTTTCATGTTGTGAGTTTTGAAAGAAGAATTGAATTCGCTTTCCACACCGTGTTTGTAAGGTGTTACACACTTACTAGTACACATTTCACATACATGACAGGAGGTCAGGGTTACTCAGTAGATTAGGAGTGTGTTGTTATGATTTCTTTCCTCATCTATTCTTTCTCGTTGTTGTTTTCAGTGGTCCTTTCATTGTCTCAGGTTGTTCAAGGACTAATGCTTTCATAAGCTAGCTAGGCCTAGCCTTTTTGCAATTTATAGATTGGTTATAGATACATCCGGCGTAGCCATTGTGCCTCTCTAGTGTTGTTCCTTATAGGAACTTCCACTTTTTTTATCTATTCCGAAATCGATCGAACTCAAAAACCGAAGAGTTTTTTTTTTAACACTCGAACCTTGCTTGCGACACTGAACTAGATTGATTGAATTGAACTACATTATACTGCGACCTGAACTACCTGACCACGCTTGATACCGTTGATTACACATTGAGATTGAATTACCGTGCATGAATTGAAAATTATTTGATTGAAATATCACAACTTGTCTACCTTTTCATGCCAAACACGCGAAAACATCCTGACGCGTTAGAAGATCGTGTGGACGATCCCGAACGAATCCTTTCCAATAAGAACTGCCCGGCGAATACTATCCCAACGCCTTCGCCGTCGGTCGAACCCGAAGCAACTAGACCTCCTAGACTGTTCACGAAGCTTGGCAGCGCCTTGCAAGATCGTCCGCTAAAACCAGGAGAGAAGATCTTGAAAGCCTCGAAATCAGTGGCGGAGCTTTTCAGCTTGAACCCAGTTCCGTTACAAACGCTGTCGCCGAGCACATCAGCAATCTTGACGGACATTCTGGATCACAAACCTCGACCACAACGCCATTCCTTGTTACCGGGACCCCTACCAGACTCATCTTCTGTTTCCATGGACACATCCCGCGCTATGTCAACTGCCTCTCCGCCGGCAGGCAACGCGCCAGGAGGGGATGGTGAGAGTACGAACGTATTCGACGACGCTCTGCGACAAGTGCGCGAAGAGAGTGCTGAATCTTTTGCGCGGATGGCGGCTGAAAATGATGACCTGCGAACCGAGCTGAGCGATCTCAAAGCCTTACTACACTCGGTGATGGAACGGCGCCAGGACAACACGCCAACGCCTACTCATGCACCATTAGCCACTTCAACACCAGCTCAAATGACTGTGACGGCCGTACCACCGCACCCAGATTCGACTCTGCGACAATTGCCTATGGAGCGAGCTCCTACTTCGATGGTTGACCATGAGTCTTCAGGGCAACAACCTCCTTTTGTTGATTATCGTTCACCCGATGGACGCGGTGCGGGGAACCAACCTCCTCACGCGGGTTATCGACAGCCTAGCGTACCGAATCAACCGGAGTTTCCGAATATACCTACTTATTGGCCATACCCAGTGATGCCTGCTGAGAAGGAGGTTTTGGCGAAACATTTGAAAGATAATGAAATTCCTCAATACAATTGTGAATATGGAGATGTGGGAGGATTTAGATTATGGAGATATAGAATTGAGGCGAAATTCAAAGTGAAGGGTTTGATGAANGGCGGCGCTAGCAGTATCTCACGCAGTGCAATGGCACCGGACACACGAGCAGGAGTTGGATGGAAAGTCGTGGAATGAGGCGATGGAGATGTTTGAGACGGGAGTGTTGCCATTGGGTTGGCTTCGTGATGCCAAGCAGGCTCTTCGCGAACTGGCTCAGAAGCCTGGAGAGGGGATGAAAGCTTATCTGATGCGTGCGCGTGGTCTTCAAGATACAGTGACTACTGCGGTGTGTAGCGATTACGAACTTGCCGAGAAGATTGTTGGAGGAGCTGGTGCCTTGTTCCGTGAAACTGCTGCCAAGGACGATATCATCGAGCGATCAACGGATGCACGCACGGGAGACTGGTCTTTCTCTCAATTCGAAAAGAAAGCACTTGATACGGCTCGGTTTCTCCACGCTTTTGATACGGTGCACATGCGACCTAATGCCCGACAATCAAATACAACTGCAAAGAACTCACTGCAAGCCTTGACTCCAACTGGCGGAGGTTCAATTACTTCACGCGGTCCTATCGATCAACAAGCTAGATTGGAGCGATGGGCAGCATTCATGCGATCGACCGGTAGGTGCCCTCGATGCAAGACTCAGTGCTCTAAGTGGTTAGGGGGGTGCAATGCGCCAGCAAATATGGCGTACATACCTTATCCGAGTGATTTCCCGCGTCGACCGCCTTATCCTGCTCCCAACCCGAATGGAGGGAGTTCGTCAACACAGTCGTCAGCCTCTACTCGCCCTGGGGCGCCTCGTCGGGGTCCTGTGATTCCTGTTGCAAGTGTTCAAATTAACCAATCCTCAAACTCTGCGGGTGAATTTCTGGACTTGGGGAAGACCGATCTGGCTACATATGGGGATCTGGTTGCGGCGTTGGGAGTGCAACACAATGGGTATGCCGACGCCAACCTTCAGACCGAATTCTCTTCTCCACCGTTTATCCTTGAGCTGACGATTAATGGTCTTGTGGTTCGTGCATTGATGGACACAGCCGCGGGGACGAATCTTATGTCCAATCGTCTAGCGAACAAACTGAGGCTAGTGCGCCGTAAACTTTTAAGACCTACGACTGTACGTTTGGCCATCAATACAAAGAATGCAGATATTCAGCTCACAGATTTTGTAATCGCTAGTGTGAAGAGCTCCGATGCAACATTTGGTGCGACTTTCTTCAAATTGACTAATCTGCACGATGAGCAATACGAAGTGATCCTAGGGACTCCCTTCCAGAAGAAACATGAATTGGATGTGTCAGTGTCGAGAAGGTGTGTGGTGCAGGTGAAGAAAGGAAAAGTGTGGTTTGGAGCGGAGGAGAAAAAAACAATAGAGGAAAAAAAGAATGAGAAGCGGATGAAAGTAGTATTAAAGTCTCAAAAAGAAAATCTTGTAGCTGTGGTACTGGATAATTTAGATTCTGTTGATGAAGCTTCTGAGTTCTCACGGCGTGAAATGCAAATGTTAAAAGACTTTGAGTGTTTGTTTCCCGATGATCTGCCGAGTGTGGATACATTGGATGATGTGGAGTTTTTCCCACCAGAGATGCAAGATGCGAGTTCAAAGATACGGCATAATATTGTTTTGACAGACCCTAATGTGGTGATCAATGAAAAGCAGTATGGTAACCCACCAAAGTATATGGATGCGTGGAGGAAGTTGATTGATGCGCATGTAGCTGCAGGGAGGCTGGGGCGTTCGGACAGTTCTTACGCATCTCATTTGATGATAATTCCAAAAGCAGATCCCACTGCCCTGCCAAGATGGGTTTGTGATTATCGACGTTTGAACAAATTCACTCAGAAGGATTGGTCCCCTTTACCGAATGTTGATGACTGTATCAGACGTGTGGGCACGGGAAAGGTCTTCTCAATACTGGACCAAGTTAATGCCTTTTTTCAAACAAGAATGAGAACAGAAGACATTCCTTTGACAGCGGTAAAAACCCCATGGGGATTGTATGAATGGGTGGTTATGCCCATGGGGCTGACCAATGCACCTGCAACACATCAGTGTTGTTGTGAAGAAGCTCTGGGGGACTTAGTGAATCGAATTTGTGTGGTATATATTGATGACATAGTGGTGTTTTCACAGACAGTTGAGGAACATGAAAAACATGTGCGGATGGTTATGGAGCGGTTGAAGGCTGCGAAATTGTTTTGCTCAATAAAAAAGACGAAGCTTTTCAGGAGAAAAATAAAATTTTTAGGTCATGTGATTAGTGGAGAAGGTGTTTATGCAGATGATGAGAAGGTGGAGAAAGTGTCGAAATGGAGAAGCCCCAAGACTGCAAAGCAATTGAAGGAATTCCTTGGGACGGTGCAATGGATGAAAAAATTTATTGATGGTTTGGCTCAGTATGCAGGACAATTGACACCATTAACAAGTAGTAAGAGGGCAGCTGGTCCATGCAGGTGGGGGGAGAAGGAACAGACAGCATTTGATAACATAAAACGTATCATCACGACTTTACCGGCATTGAAGAACATTGACTTTGATTCCACGGAACCACTTTGGTTATTCAGCGACGCAAGTGGGCATGCTTTGGGAGCGGCGTTATTTCAGGGATCAGACTGGGAGACATCATCACCTATTGCATATGAGAGCAGGCAAATGACCCCGGCAGAGAAAAACTACCCAGTCCATGAGCAGGAGTTGTTGGCGGTGATCAATGCTCTGAACAAATGGAAGATGCTGCTTCTAGGGATGCGGGTGAACATAATGTCCGATCATCATTCATTCACTCACTTATTGACACAACGAAACCTAAGTAGGCGACAGGCAAGATGGTTGGAGACTTTGTCACAGTTTGACCTCGATTTCAAATACGTCAGAGGTTTAGACAATAGTGTTGCCGATGCCTTATCTCGTATTGAAGATGTTGCGTCCTTGGAAGTGCGATCTCAGTTGACCCCTCTTTTTGTTACAAGGATCAAGGACGGCTACAATGAGGATCCATTCTGTAAGCGCCTGGGGACCGTTTTACCGTTGAGAAAGAATTGTGTATGGGAGGATGGGTTGATGTATCTTGATGGGCGACTAGTGATACCAGCAGTGGATGGGTTGCAGACAGAGTTGATGAATGTCGCGCATGAAACTCTTGACAATTTGGGAAGTTTAAAGACAACAGAGAGATTGAGAAAGGAGTTCTATTGGCCTCATCTTTCTAACGATGTTGACGAATTCATAAAGAAATGCGACAGTTGCCAGCGGAATAAGGCTCGAACCACCCGACTTCCTGGACGCTTGCAAAGCACTGATGTACCTAGAAGGCCTATGGAAGGAATTGCATTAGATTTTGTAGGGCCTTTTCCAAAGGTGCAAAACTATGACATGCTCCTCACATGTACATGTTGACTCACGGGTTTTACACGATTGATTCCTGCATGCTCAACGGACACGGCGGAGCGGACTGCGCGTCGTCTTTATGCCAGCTGGTTGACTATTTTTGGCACGCCAAGCTCAATGATCGGAGATAGGGACAAAGCCTGGACTTCACGGTTTTGGAAGGAGCTACAGTCCTTGCTGGGAGTCAGTGTTCAGCTGACAACTGCTTATCATCCACAGGCAGATGGCCGGGCAGAGCGCACGAACGAAACGGTCGGCCAGATATTACGACACTCTGTTGATGGTAAACATGGCAAATGGTTACAAGCCTTACCTGCGGCGGAGTATGCCATCAATTCTGCAGTCAACGTAGTGACAGGGGTATCTCCGATGCGGTTTGTTTTAGGATTTTCGCCGGAATTATTCCCAGTCAAAACAGGTTCAGTAGAGGTGGGAGATGACGTGAAGGAGTGGATTGAGACTCGTCAAGGAGAGTGGGCAACGTGGCGTGATAAGTTGTGGGGTGCACGGGTGAATCAAGCAGTGGCATACAATGCGCGTCGGGGGTCTGATTTGAAACTTGAGGTAGGAGATTGGGTACTGATTGACGCGAAGGATCGGCAACAGTTAGTGAAGGGGCCAGTCTCTAAGCTGCGCGCAAGGTATGATGGTCCTTACGAGGTGTTGGAGGTGTTGAATGAGGGGCGTGATGTGCGGGTTCGGCTTGGTGAAGGAGATAAAAGTCACGACGTATTTCATCAATCGAAACTGCAACGTGACATCTCGGATGAGTCGGAAGAGGAGGCACAAGGAGAGACTGGTACTTGATAATGCAAAAGTACGTTTTTCTCCTTCGTATGCACCGCCTAGTAGGATTTCTACCGTTGTATAGGCAAAACCTCGGCCACGCTGTGAGCACAACATTTTGTTTTGGTGGTCATCTTGCAGGTTATCAACGGATTCGACGACCGGGGAGGCGCTCTCAATAATTTCTTTCTTTTATTCTTTTCTTTAGTTTC
>KZ147775.1:0-17343 GCA_002157085.1 Melampsora occidentalis | reverse complement strand
CAAATTGATCTCAGCCTAAAATCACAGGTGAGAAAAATATATTTTCCTGCAGGGATGAGGGACTTTCTATCCAAAAATACCTTGGGAAAATCAAAAAAAAAACTAAAAGTTCATAATTGAACAAATGTAAACAAAAATACATTTTCCTAGTGTAATGATATATTGTTTCAAGCGGATCTCAATTTTCAAATCAATTTTTATATCAATTTTCCCGCATCATTTCTAATTTTCCCTTTGTCACATGAGCAAAGCAGGTATGCATCTTATTCTTTGGATCATTGCATAATTATGTGATCTTACAAGCATCATCTAATCTTCATGAGATAACATATGTAGTGTAATTTCCTTGTTTTTCACTTCATACAAATAGATAAACAAATATAACATGGAAACTTATTCTATCATTGTGAAATTACAAACACATCCCGGAAATTGAGGTATATATACAAGATTGGGACAGAGGTCCAACTATGCCGCGAGTTGATCTACATATCCAAAAATGACCTCAGTCTTGAATTCATTAAGATGTCACTAGTGCGGAATCTAGAACAAGAAGCTTACCCAACTCCTTTAAGATAGAGGCGCAACAAGGTGGTATCTCACGGTATGGCTCAAATACGAGATCCTCTAGTTTTTCCAATCGAGTCTTCAGTTCGGAAATCTCTTTGCGACACCCACATTGACACGATGTTGAGTTTGAGGTCGAAGTTTGAATGTGAGCTTACACAAGTAAAACAAATCAATGTAATGTTCATCATCAGGAAGGGACAATTAGTAGGGAGATGTTACTCACGATCTGCTGTTGGACCATCATTTGGGAGCATAAACCAATCGGCATCTCCTAAATCAATTAGATCCGCCTCTTTATGACCTTCAGGCTGAGGGATGTCTTTTTCGAGTCCCTCAATCAATTCCAATGAGACTGCTTCAGACGACGAAATGATGTCATCGGAAAGCGAGGAGAGTGAACTGCTGTAGGTAGGGTCGAGTCCGGCAGCAGAACTAGTTTGTACAACTGGTACACAAGTGGGGATTTCTGTAGGCCGAATTGAACAATCTCGTCTTGCCGGGACAATGGACTGATTCGATACTGATACAGGTCCTTTTGATTCCGTGGGGGAAGCGCAAACTGGCTTTCTACGTGATCGCTTAGTTGATGTGGTCGAAACTGGTGCCACCGGGGCACAGTCCTTCTTTGTCTTGGGATTTCGACGTAATCTAGGCGCTCTTTTAGGCAGTGATGCTGGCTCTTGGTCAATGTCGCATGCGGCTAGATGGGATGTCAGAGAAACTCAAAATCAACGTTCATACATTGGTTCCAATGATGCTGATGTTCGAGGCTTACCATGGCTTATTGTTGTCGTCTCATTGACTTTCGCAGATTGGTCGCTAGTGTTTTTGTCCTTCAAGGGGGACAGATCTGTGAAATGGACCTTCTTATGCTTCTTCGACTTTTCTTTAGGAGTTTGATCGGATGTCGTTGCCGGATTGATTGCGTTCTGTGATGGTGTGAAAACTGGGTTGGGACGTTTGCATGCGGATGCTCGGTTTGCTATTTTGATTTCGGTCAAGATTGGGACAAAACGAGTCAGATGACATCTGTAGGTAGCAAAGAATCATATACATGTCATGAGGTTGACATTCATCAGCCACTCACCGAGTTCAATCCACTTCTTCGCCAAAAGCTGAATTTCTCCTAAAGGTAAGCCATCCTCTACTTCGACTAAGGGAAAATTTTCTAGCATGAAAAATCTAATCTCGGATTCAGTGATGTTGGGTTGAAACGGGTTGAAGGACTGCATGTCAATGGCAGATAAATGAAGATGAGTTGGAATCTTTGAACGAGCGAGCTATTGGATAATTAAGAGGAGCAAACGAATCAGTAGTGACAAATAGGTGATAACTTTGGGTGGTGGGAGCAAAGGTTCGTGTTACTTGTGTTATTTTGAGATATAAATCTAGTGGTGTTGAAGAAATTGAAAGTGTAGGTGCGTTCGATCTTTTGTGCCGTGGTCTTCAAAGGACTGTGAGACGTGTTGACAGAAATGCCTTTCAAAGACTTTAGCGTTCAGCGCTACTGAACATTCCCCAGCTCAACACTCCGGGTTTCGGTTAACCAAACAGCGTAAACGTAAGTGGTATTTTCCTTTTCCCAATTGTCCTTTGAGGAAAAGGGATGAGAAAAGATTGCTCAACTGCGCTGTTATTGCGAGGACTCCTTGTATTATAAGAACCCTTTAGTGTCTAGACACAAGATCAATCGCTTTTCCTTCACATACGTTGTACCTTCAAGTTATAATATTTGAGCTGTATATCTTTCACATCAACTAAACTTCTGAGAAGTATTTTTTTGTTCATTTGATTGATTATTTTTTTGAGGCTACTTTTTCGTGTTTTATATCTATCTTAATCTTTTGACATCAACCATACTTCTGGGAAGTATTTATCTGTTCAATTTGATTGATTACGTTTGAGGCTGCCGCCCTTTTTGTCACTTTACAATCCACTTCTTATACTCTAACGTAATGTCTGGTCAATTAGCATCAACCCGAGCACAACGTCAGAAGAGGCGCTTCGAACAACGAGAACAAGACGATGTGGATTTGAACACTACGGATGCAGGTGAGTTTTCATCATATGCATGTTATTTAAAGACATCATTTCCTGATTTTGTCTCTGATTGCTTTGGTCTTGTTTCACCAGGTCGTCTCGTGGTAAGATCGAGAACTGGGCTGGAAGGCTCTCGCAAAACTAGATTGAGGGAAAAACAGGAAGAGGTTGAGATAGAAATCAAAAAAGCTCGCAAGGCAAAAAAAGACAGAAAGAAACCACCCACCAAAACTAGAAAGCCAAGCATCAAATATTCCGAGCTCGCGCCTATTGAACTTCAAACGCTATTGAAGCCATTTGGCGTGCCAGGACTGGGAGTAATGAAGAAGGCAGAACTGCTTCAGTTATGTATTTTGTTTGAGCCAGAAATCCCTGGTGAGTGCTTACTTTGAATCCGTTGCGTGGATTCACTACTAAGACTGTTTTATCTTCATTTTGTGACCTCAGTTGAAGACTCCCCTGTTATAATTCCCATGGCCGAGGGATCGGCGGCAAACGGACAACTCGTAGACAGCTCAACAACTGGTAAGTGCACCTTCGCATGAAACTGTGTAGTTTGAAGCTCGTGCTGACAGGTGTTTTTGCAGGCTTGGATGAATCTCCTCAAGTGGAACCGCCTCAAACCGAACCGCCTCAGCATCCAGTCACAGCTAAGAAAAACAGATACCAGCTACGGGACACCAATGCAGATCGTTCTGAAAACTCCGAAGGAGATCATGATGGGGATGAAGCTCAGCGTGCGGAGGCAAAAAAAAGTGATATCCAAGAAACACAATGTAAGCCTTCTGATCTGAAACTCATTTGTACCAATAATGACAAGACTAATTATTGTTATCTCTCCTTCGAGTACTTTCAGGTTACGAATCATTCAAAACCACAAGGGATGATGAAGAATCGCAAAACAATGAAGCTACATTGGGTTTTGACGAAGAGAAGAATGATACTTCTACCAAGAAGAATCGCCAGAAGAGAAAAAGTGTTGTGTCAAGAACTACTCGAGGTAAATTTCAGCCTGTATCTCATTTACTGGTACTTCTAAGACTTACAAGGATCCGCCCCACTTATGTTGACTTCAGATCCTGATCCGATAGAAAAGACCCCGCCAAAAGAAGACCAACCTCGGAGCAGCAGACGTGTGTCGATATCGAATAAAGCGGTGCACGATACGGACAACAAGAAAAAGAAAAAGAATCAAAGTAAGCTTGCCTCACCCTTTCTTTCATACTTTCCCGGACTCGACCCAGATTATCTCCTGTATCTCATTTACTGGTGTTCCAAAACTTACCAAAATCCTCTTCGCATCCAGTTCTTGATACCCCAATTACCTATCCAAGTCGTGAACGGGGTACAGCTCTCCCTCGACCGAATCCGACCATCCTCTCAGCAGTAGCCAAAGGGAAGCAGCGTCAACGAACCGAGGACAGTGATGACGACTTCGATCCAAATGCTGAGAATGCAGATCAAACCAGTAATGCATCAAATGAATCGGAAATTGCTATGATTGGGGACATCGCCGATTCAGATGATGATCTTCCGAAGGACTTTCTACCATCCACGAGTGGTCAGCGTGCACGCCAGACTTTGGATTCGCGCGGTTTTGTTCACGACTGCGACATGAATGATATCAATGGAGACGACTCTCCCTCCTCGGATGAAGATGGATCAAGAGCCGCAATAGCTCAAATGTTGCTTAGAAAATCGTACCAGAGACCGCAACAAGGCAACAACAACAATCCTCCCTCAGGAAGTAGCGCATCACGAGGAAACACTACAACAGACACCCCATCTCGAGGACCCAACAGCAATCACGATGGTGAAAGAAATAACACAGCCACAATTGAAGACTGTCTTCGAGAGGTGCGAAACTTGAACCTCATCGTTTCCAACCTTGTTAACGGCCGTCCAACCCCTTCGACTGGATTGAAATCGGGAAAGAGTAAACACGGCAGCAACTTTCTGGTGAGAAATCTTCACAATACCTTCCAAGCCAGTGGAAACTGATTCTGAAAAGTTTGACACATCATCATGTTATAGACTCGAATTCGAAAGCATGCATGGACGCTTATGGGCTTGGACGACCACGATCCTGTTCCTCCTAGCGCAACTCCTGCGCAGAAATCAACTTGGAAGACATGGGCTAAGAAGAAAGATGTACTTACATTCATGCAGATCAACAACTTTGAAAGTGGCGATGATATCTCAGCTCCAAATGTTGACCCTTGCTTCCCGTACAAAGGAGGCCCTGGTGGTAGATACTCTAATCCTCAAACTTTACTAATCATGTGGACAATGATGAAGCAGTTCGGTGTTTCGTCGTTTCGTCCAATATGGGAAGAAGGTATGTCATCCGAACACAACACCTTTCTTTGGACCCTGGCAGCGGGAATCTTTGTCCATCTCGTGAAGTGCGGCGAGTACGATGATATCACTGCAAAAGACGCAGTATTTGAGTCAGTTGTCAGTGCTCTCAAAACACATGGAAGACAATCACTGCAACGTCGGTAAGTCTATTCATCTTTTGAGTGGGTATCTTGACTTTCCCAACTGATTGGTTTTTTCGTGATCATTAACTCTCGTAGTTTTCGTGAGGCAAACGAGTGGTCAGCAAATCGCATTAAATCCACTAAACGAAGACTTGTACGAGGGGCCAGATTAAAAAACGTGAGTCGTCCGCATAAAGTAAAAAAAATTGATTTTTATCTGAGGATGAATTTGATATTATCTTGATATGTTCAGTTAAAAGAGCGACGCGTGACAATCACTGGTTCACTTGAGCTGTGGGAATTGTGTCCTATGATCAAAGAGAGCTGTAGTGATGACGAGTCAGACACGGAAACAAATGCGGACGGGCAAAATGTGAAGATTTTCAAAGTCAAGAAACTTCCTTGGCGTAGTGACGCCCTGGAAAATCTGATCTTGAAGTTGGAAGAATATTCCGCTGCAAGAAAAAGTAATAGTCCCAAAGGAACTCGCGGTGTAAAAGCAGCACGTCGCGTACGAAATCAAATTATCGATCCCAGTTCCGCAGAAGCACCTCGTGGCCTACCTGTTGACTGCTACGATAGTATATGGTTACAAAATCTTCAAGAGCACGATCTTCAAGCTTATGAAGCCTTACAAGTAAATCCAACTGCTAGACTAGCACACTTTGACCAGCAAGTTTCTGAACACTTGGCAAAATACAAAAAGTGACGACTTTGTATATATCTCCTTTTTATCTGACTATCTTGGTAATTCTGTCACTTTTCTTGTATAGTTTGTAACGAATCCAATTGTTCGCTAGAAGTTAATCACTACAGCGTCTCTCAAACTTTCATTACCAGATATTCTGAGTCTTCTTCAATCACGTCAAAAAGTTTGACTATTCATGATGTCGTACTCTCGTGCTCCTTTTGTACATCCCTTGCACCGGGTTTCTTGTGGTATATAATATATATTTATTTTTGAACTCATCTTTCATTAAACCGTGGAGCACAAATCATTTCCCAAATCTGACTGGCATTTTGATTTAATTTATCAGACTGAGACATCAGAAAGAGTCAAATGATTCCACATCGCTTCTTCAGAAGGATATCTTGATCGCGAATCGTGATCAACAAGTAAGGGCACTCATACAGTTTAAAATCACACAAGATTTAGGATAAACACATCTCAACATTTAATATCTATACAGTGAGACTTCAACAATCAATAGACGGCTTGTGATATGTCATTGAGCTCATGGTCACGGTTGAATATCGTTGTTGTTGACTAGTAAGAATCTAGATTAATAATTGATACGACAACACACAGATCAATTTTGAAACTGACTCACTCTAGGTTTGGATACCGTATTCGACGTGATAACACCTTATGATACCCAACCCTCGATTCTGCGATTGGGATTAGAATAGATCGAACATGTCAACATCAAATCACCGTGGAACTCTGAAGCCATAGCAAGAGAAATGAATACCAACCTTGAATCACTCCGGCAAAGTGAAAGTCATGATGTTGGTCTCGTAGTCCATCGACACAAATCCGCGGATCAAGGGGAGTACAAGAAACTTGAACATTCCAAAGAGGGTTTCACCGTTTGATAAATTCCCAGTAATAGCTGCCGAAGGATGAAACGTAGTGATGAGTTGAATGATTTCGCGGGGGGACCCATTTATGGACGCTCCATCCTTGATACAGAGGAACTTATGTAAGTTCGGAGGTAAAAGTACCATGCCACAAGAGATGGGAAGCTGATTATCTGGTATGTCTAAGCCTGGAATGTTTACGTTGGTAAGATCAAAGTCTACGAGTTGATTGGAATTGTTTTGTTGAGAGGACATCATGTATAACAGTGCTTGAGACGCTAGGATAGGACTACTGGATTCTGGTACGGGATTCTAGAGAAGTTGGTTTGAGTTTCTCACGATCTTGTTATAATAATCACCTCCGTTGAGAGCAATTTCAAAGATCCTTTCTAATGTCCAAGACACCCTCATTTCAGCTCGATGTCAAGCTTTCTCCACCGTACATACCCTTTTCCTTTGTGTTTTATCAATCAAGTGTTTAGACAATCCAAATATGTCTCGTCCACGGTCTCCCATTGTGATCCAAGTGGGTTATTTTGTTAATTCCACCGGTGGTAGCTCCTCTCAAGACACGCGGAGCACGTCAACAGAAGACACAAGAACTTCCATCCCGGATGATTTTGATGAACGATTTCGATGAAAGATATCGATGAAAGATATCGATGAAAGGTGCTCAGTGGGCTCACTTGCTCGTATAGCTATTAGTATCAATATACTTATCTAATCGGGGGTAGTACCTCTGCAACATCGCAGACAACGGAGTGTGGTACATCAACCGAATACAAAAGAACCTACATCCCTTTAATCAAAGGTTAGTGGTCACATCTCTTAAATGAGCTCACTTGCTCGACTACCATCAGTATATTTCTCGGGACTCAATCTCATCATCAGAATTACACCATCTTACCCGTCCTTTCAGATCGCACCAATCTTGAACTCAGTCTACCAGTCTACATATCCATTTCTATCATGTCAATTCTCCGTCATATTGTAGGCGATCAACCGAGCTATATGGACCTCATCTATTTAGTTCATCCTAGCGACTTCCTTGCCGCTGATCAAACACCCTACGTCAAAGGAACATCGACTGTTGCTGAGGATCCGAGGGCCGCACGGGCTCGATCCTTTCGAATGAATGTTGTATGGGCACTTGATAGAGGAAATGTTCAAAGTGCATCTGCTGCCGTCAATCGACATGCTCTCGAATACTTTGCTCTAAACACCAGCGAACTCTACGACCTTCAGCACCACAAGGACTTACTTGTGGCTGATGCCTCGGCTATGGCAACGCACCTCCACGAGGATCGATGCCACATCGCTTTCTTTACCCAGACTTTATCTCGCGTCAATGTCGATACTTGCGATACATATGTTTTTCCCAGATTTGCTGAGAGAGCAAAAGCAGTTCTAGCCGTTGATCAAGCCAGTTTCGATTCCATCAGCCGTAATATCGGTCTTTTGAGTGCGATCATCAGGGAGCAAGCGTCAGTTTACTTTCTTTTACAAATTAAAAGTTTGTGATTATACTGACGTAGAGTTACCTAAATATCATAGTGAACGTGCTTGTCATCACGAGGTATATCTCCCACGTGAGCCAGCTCCGGTAGCACATTCAGCTACTTGGTATGTGACTCGTTTTCTCTTCCGTTCGACTGTGGTACTCGCAACAAACAACGACGAAACAGACACCTCCGAATCCCACAATTCCGATGAAGAGGCGGTTGATGAAGATTTCCAAGAGGGTGGTGAAGCGGGTGGCGAAGATCCTGCACCTCCTAGTTACGAAGCTGCTTCAAATAATGTGTATGTCAGATTCCGTTGAATATGAGCCGCTTGTGATGAGACCCAAAGCTGACACAGCGGATTCTACTATATGCATCCTGTATCCCATGTGGTTTTCATAGTCAATAACTTGTCAAAGAACAACTTTGTTAAATAATTTGAGTCGATCAATCAGAAACTACAGCGGATCTTTTGTCTTCTTTTATTTCAAGAGATTTGTACCTTTTCTTTTTTCGAGAAATCCCAAAGTTATAAGCTATCTATATAGATGTGATGTTTGTGCCCGGTTCATATATCTTACATTCGTCTAGAAGAACTCAAGGTGTACCCGATAATCTCAATCTTCCTTTGTTCGATTGGGAAGTTTGATGAATGTGTCTTGGTGTAGATCTTATTAGTCCTTTCAATTGCCCCCCGAAATTATGTATATAAGACCTCGCTAGTGACTGGCAAAGTGCTCCTCTTCGATAACCACCATCGGAAATTTCAAATACCATTTTATATTCCCAATTCCTTTCCTCTTATTGATTGGATAATCTCGGGAGTTGTACAACCACGAAATGAAACGAGAGAGACCAGAAACTCCATCGGAAGGAGCGGAAAGTAAGTCCCGCTATGGACTTCGTCTCTCATTCAAGTCTGAACCATCCAATTCTGAATTTGATACATTAGTCGCGAGGTTAGAAGACGAAGTTTCTCGTCTCAAGGCTTCGCTTCGAGCTCTTGAGGACAAGATGCTCATAATGGATACAAGTAAGGCTTTGTTCGGGATCCGCTATCGAATATTTTTCAGCGTCCTTACCCTGTTTTGTGCTGTCAGCCCACCATGAAGTCAAGCTCATTTCCCCCGTCATGGAACATCTTAAAAAAGAGCTCGCTGCTCTTAAGGCACAGTTCCAAGTCACAGACGCCAACGTATCTGATTTACAAACACAGGCCAGTTTGGAATACCAACACGTCAGAGCGCATGACATGGCTATCCAAAAGATGGCGGACGCCTCTGGTCACCGCCATGTTGATGTCCAAGAGGAGGTAGAGATGTATGACGATCAACGTTATATGGCTTATTTAGAAAATCGTGAATCCGTTGTCAACGACCAGGTTCCTGTTTCAGATCCACAACTTGGATCGTGATCTATGGTGAGTGGATCACATTTATAACTTTCAGTTCTCTCGACAAAGCTGAAGTCATGACTTCTTTTTCCTCCTTCCTACGCTTGATCAAGATTCCAACTCAATTCGTACCTTTATGTTTCGAACAACTCTCAAAGTCTCTAGCGATACATATGTATATAAAGATATTTGTGGGCTGTCCATAAGATTACCAATCTCATGGAACTTTTCATCACCTCTAAACCATAGGAGTGACACCCCCGTCCGGTGGATAAGTTAGTGGAACTGTGGTGTATTGAAAGAACATCACCAGGCTGAATGCTCCTTGTTCAGATTCAACGTATGAAGGCCAAGCGAACTCCGTTCGACTCAGAGCTTAAGAGTGACCCGTTGTTTTACAGTGACGAATCCTGATCAAAAGGATTCACAATTCCCCCGTTGACTGAGGAATCTGAGCCCTGCTTGATCTTCTCGATCAAAAGATCACACATACCCGTACAAAAATCTATCCTTTTAGATTTTCCCTAGTCTTTTCCCTGAGCAAAGTCAAGCTCAAAATCCCCTTTTACATCTTCCTAAGTACTTTCCCCTTATCTGGCAGATTCTGTCATTGATCTCAAAGAGTTTCAGATACCGTGTGTGGTCAAGCTGCGCGGCCTTGGCTACTTGAGCTGACTTCATTCCCGTCGAAAAAGTCAGTAGACCCATCTCCTTCTCCAAATTCAACCCACCACCCAAACTCACAAACTCATATATCAGCTTTTTCCTAAATCAACTTTTCTGATAACCATGTCCGAAGAACTTCTCTTAAGATCTAATGCGCTTTGGATCAAGTTTCAAGCCCTTCCCAAAGATGTCGATCTTTTCTTCGACCATGACTTCAACATCAATGATTCTCGTGTCACAAAGGACCGTCTACGGACAGTCATGAAACATTTCGAACTCGACCCAGTATATACACGTTCTAACTTGCGCAAGGACCAGCTCATCGACAATTTCCAGAAACAACTCGTCCCAAAGATAAAGACCCTTATTCGAAAAGCACCACCATCTGGGCCAATTGATATGGCAGATGAGGCTCCAAAGCTTGACGTGAACATCCAAACTACAACCAAACTCAAGCTTTTCAAAGATTTGAAGAAGAGGGCTCCAACTGCGACGGTTACGTCAGGAATGAATCGAGCTGACCTGATCGACATCTACAAAAAAAACGTGTATAACGAACCACCGGCTTCATCCACATCTGCGACCCCTACCTCTCGACCTAATCCACGCTTCACAGTCAAACCCTCACCATGGTCACAGGAGGAGCTTCGCCAGAAGAGACTAGACGATGTGCGATCGGCGTTACAATTTCTCCGCCCAGATATTTTCATTCCAGTCAAGTGCTTGAAGGTGGCAATCTGCATGCGAGTCTACGAAAAGTTTATCATAGGCATTACAGTTGAGTCAGATGTGATAACCGAAGGCATTCATTACTTTCTCCAAGAAACAACTTGTAAGTAATACATCTTCATGCGTTCTTTGAGTTCAAACAGCTGGTGAATTCACCACAGAATCAACGTAAACTAACTGTTTCTGGTGGTTTCATTTCCACAATTATGTTTAGCTTAAATATTACCATAACATTTCCTCGCTTGACCCATCTTCCTACATGAAGGGTTTGTCCTTTTTGGGACATTGTGAGGCGAACTTGAAGAATTTTTGATTGGGCTTTAGTCGATCTGGCTGTTTGAACTGTATATTTGTGATATCAATGCGCTTACGTTGTAATTTATATGTATGTGGATCATACTGTGAATTAGATTCTGAGTTTTTCTTGACCAGTCAGCGTCCCAATCCAAGATTGCGTTTTTGATCTCACCAGATCCCCTTGTGCCCCCCTCGTCTCTAAATCCAACCCTTTTCCAAGCCGTCTGTTATCATCTTTATCGATCTTATGCCCACTTGAATTGATATTTAGTCTCCGTGTGACTCTTTCTGATACTACCAGCACTATCCAACATCAGTAGAATGTCTAGTAAAAAACCTTATCGAAAAGCGTACTGCCAATGCAAGAGTAGGAAATGTGGCAAGGTAGAGTATCTCGATGCCGAGGGCCAAGTGAAGTTGGGAAATCTTATAGATAATAAGACCCTCCTGATGCATCAGCTTGAAGACGAGATTGCTCGTCAAATTCCCTCCGACTCGGAACATTCTGACCCATCAAGCCGGGACCCTTCACCCACACCTTCCCAACACGACGACATCCCTGAAGAGGTTAACCGATCCGATGCAGTTCCGAACAGGCATCCCACAGCGTCTCCTGAACGGACTACCAATCGTCCTTCACAAGGACTCCAAGCTGACAACTCTGCTGATCATCCTCATACTTATGACACAGGTAAGTGTCGGAATTCATGGTGTTCCTTGATTGGTTTTTGATTTCGAATTCATAGCTAACTTTTGCTGCACGATCTGCAAATACAAACAGCGGTCTACGTCACGAATCACTTGGAAACAGCCAATCCAATCTTAATGTACGCTCTCATGATTACCGCGGCTTTGGTAGTCTTCGAAAATGTTTCCACCGGTACTGCATCGTGGCTCTTGGTTGCACTCCGAGGATTTATCGAACTCATCAGGACACTTGGACTCAGTGGACCTCAACGTTCTGCACCACTATCGTACGGCGATCGCGCTACTCTGGATGAAATGCCCAGCCACATCCGAACAGTATTCTCACGACTTCAGCTTGATTCCGAAATCTTGCTTTTCAACTCCTGTCCATCATGTTTTGCTCTATATCATATTGGACACACCCCACCGCAATGTACCCATCCTCGAGACAAAGTTCCCGGTCTATTCTCTCTCAACCCACCAGAAGAAGTGCTCCCAGTGAAGGAAGACGAAGAAAGTTTTGAATCCACATGTTCTGAACCGCTCTTCAAACAAAACGGCTCCGTTCTGACTCCCATCCGGCAATACGCCGTTCAAGACCTTCACGCGTGGCTTGCTAGATTTATCAGTCGTCCTAACATGGAAGAAGAGCTCAATAAGTCGCTTGTAGAATCCTCGAGACCTTATTCACCTGACGATGATGTGAGTGACATACACCAGTCTTTCATGTGGAAAGACCTCAAGGATGAGGATGGCTCGCAGTTCACACTCTCCAGTGGGAATCTTGTTTTTGGGATGTTCGTCGATGGAATCAACCCTTATGGCAACAAGACTAGCGGACGACACGCCTCCATAACATTCATTGTCCTTGTCTGTCTCACCTTACCAATCGAGAGCAGATTCTTACCCGAAAACATCTTCCTCGTTGGGATAGCTCCTGGTCCTTCCGAACCTTCTCTCGAACAGATGAATCACGTGCTTTCGCCCGTGGTCCAGCAGCTGAAAACGTTATGGCACAACGGAATCTTTATCAGCCAGACTCCAGCGTTCCCAAACGGCAGATTAATTCGTGCAGCTCTGCTTCCATTTGTGGCAGATCTTCCGGCCCTACGTCGTTCACTCGGTTTTTCAAGCTGCCGAGCAACACTTTTCTGCTCTTTTTGTTACCTCAAGCTCTCTAACATCACCAATCTTATCCCGGAATCCTGGAGACCACGAGACGCCGCTTGTCATAGGAAGCATGCGTTTGATTGTCGAGATGCTGAAGAACCTAGCGTGGCAAAGAAGATCTTCTCAAAGCATGGTATAAGATACTCGGTGTTGAATGAACTTAGCTATTGGAGTCCGGTTGATTTTCAGGTTGTTGATTCAATGCATAACCTATTACTTGGTATGCTTCAATGGCACTGTAGAGACTTCTGGGCTATGAATGAGGACGAGGAGGTGGACCCAGAACCTCGACCAGCAACTGTCGCTGAGGTGCGTGAGATGCTACAAGAGCTCATAGTGAACGATGAGGTATCGGATCAGGACGTATCTCAAGAAGACACAGATCCATCCACGAGCCTGCATTCTCACACCAGAGTACGTTTTGCCGATGCGGAATTCGGCACCAACACCTCATCTACTGACCCGGACTATGATAATCAAGGTTGGAATGGAACTTGGATCTCACCAAGTAATCCTGAAGATATTGTCTTTGACAAATTCATGCTAAAACACATCAATGGATTCCTTCCTCGAATCCACATCGCTACCTGGGTCAACCGACCAATCCGGAGCCTTGGTAAAAAGAGCTTTGGAAAGCTCAAGGCGGACGAATGGCGAAATTTATTCACTATACAACTTCCCCTTGTCCTTATACCAATCTGGACCGGTGGAGATCAGAGAAACCATTCACTGCTGAAGAATTTTGCGCACCTCGTATCTCTTACCAATCTTGCCCTCAAAAGAACGATAAACGGCGAGCTCATCAGGAGATATCGGTACCATCTCCAGTCTTATCTAGAAGGCTGTCTGATTCTCTTCCCGCACTGTGGGTTGGCATCTAACCATCACATTGCCTTTCACCTAGCCGACTGCCTCAAAAGGTTTGGTCCGGTTCGAGCTTGGTGGTCTTTTCCGTTTGAAAGGTTGATGGGCAAGATCTTGAAAGGGGAGCATAACAATCATCTAGGTAAGCTTCTTCTCTCCTTTCGAACCCTTATATGATCATGCTCGACTGACCTAATCAATGATTTCTCTATCATATGACACTTTTACAGGTCAGCTTGAGATTACGTTCCTCAATCGCTTCTGTAGAGCAGCAAACTTCGCTTCTCTTCTCAAAGACAAACGAGTTCCGCCAGCTCTCGAGCCTTTTCTTTCGAGTTTGTTGTCTCTTATCGAACCAAACCCTTTTGTTCCCCGGACCATCTCATCTTCACCGCCGAAGGAACCCATCGAACCCATCACCTACAAGCAATTAATTACTTATATGAACCGAGAGGGTTTAGACGACTGCGCTTGGATCTCTTCAGCCAAGTGGAGCTTCTTGCCACAAGTCGAAAAGGATGTATCCGCACCAGTACGATCAAACGCGACATATCTGAAGCGCATAACACTTGATGGTGTGACCTACACGACCTTTGATCACAATCAAAATGATGGTGTTGTTCATGTTAAAACAGGACCAGATGGGATGTCTTTTGGTAAGATCAAGTCCATATTTGTCCATTCAAGGACTCCAGCTGGGACAACTGCCGTCATCAACGATACGTGGCTTTCCATCGAATATTTTCTCCCGATTCCAACCACGAAACCCAACTGCTTTGCACAACTCAATGAACCCGATATCCAGGCCCATTTACGACTCAATTCAACTACATTATCTCTCATTCGCGCCGATCAAATACTTGCGCACTGTGCTTGGATAGAGTTTCAGCCTAAGGAAATCGCTCATGAGCTCAACATGGCAACAGTTGGTCTTATCTCGCTAGCTCGATGATCTTTCATATTTAAATTTGATTGAATCAGTGTTATGTTGTGTTCTTTGAAGATGACTTGTATTTGCTTGTTGTTTTCTTCAAAGATATTTTGTGCTAACTGTGAGATGATACAAATTGTGCAACATATTTCTTGTTGTTTTCCATACATGATACAGAAACATGATGAAATGAATAGGTTAAATGAATATAGTTTTCTTCAACTGTTTACGGCTTTATTTTTACGCTATATATGTGGAGTATGTTTCAACATGTGTCTCATTTACTCTCTCAATGCATACATAAAATGACCCCATTCAAGAATGGAAGTTAATGGCAATCAAGGCAATGAAAGTGATCACTCCAGATGAAAAATACACCATCCCTGCAGGAAAATATATTTTTCTCACCTGTGATTTTAGGCTGAGATCAATTTGATTTTCCCATGGGAAGAATACTATATTCCCCCAGTGTTACAGTCAAGTAGCTCATCGAGAACTTTTCAACATCGTCACACGGCAGCCAATATCGAAGTCGATAACGAAGATCTTGATGAATTGACACAAGCGATGGACTCAATGAATGTATCAACAGAAAACAATCAGCCTGCCGTCTTTCATATCGATTATTTTTGCAGCAACAAGGCGGTTCAAGCAAAGATTCCCAGTAATGCTTTTGGTTTGGCGGATACTGGTTCATCTCATCATATGTTCAACAACCTCAAACATTTCGATCAAAATTCACTTGTTCCGAATCCTGATCCGACCAAGCGTCTGAACCTCGCAGGCGGAAACGACACTCTAGAGATACAGAAGATCGGTACAGCTTATCTACTTGACCCAGAAGGAAATGTTATGATCTTTGAGAATTCACTTTATGTTCCACTTCTCAACAAGAACTTGATCGCCGCCGGAGCTCTTATTAAGAAAGGTGTTGTCCCTGCTATTCATCCCACTCAACGCCATATCTTCAGCCTCAACTTAGGAAAGAGAGTCCTATTCCGAGGCTTCTTCTCCGGCAACCTAATGGTGGTTAAGCTCATTGAGTGTCCAGTACGTCAAATTCCAAACCAAGCATCATCTTCAGCCATTGAATCATCACCTAATAGTCTTCAAAACCTTCACAATCGATTAGGTCACCCGAATTTCAACTACCTTAAAAGGATGATCAGGGAGGAGATGATTGAAGGGGTTCCTAAGGATTGTGATTTAACTGTTCCTGTAGACTGCATTGCCTGTATTAAATCCAAAAGCGAGCGGCCTCCTTTCTCTCATACCAGACCTAGAGCTATGAACAAGTTGGAGAATGTGCATGTTGATCTCAGCGGTATTGTCAGAGGTTATGTAGTCAACAATTACCTTTATTACATTCTCTTCACCGATGACCTCACTGGAATGCGCTTCGTCTACTTCTTGAAATCAAAAGATAAAAACTCTGTATTCAATGCTCTATACGCTTTCATTGCTTTTGCCGAACGTCAAAGTGAACGCAAGATCAAATGCTTCACTCTTGATCAAGGATCCGAGTTTTTCAATGACCTCTTTGTACCATACTGCCGTGAGCAAGGTATATGGCTCCATGAGACCGCCGCCTACACACCCGAGGAGAATGGGGTATCCGAAAGAGCCAACAAAACTGTAACTTACAAATCTCGCGCTTTACTTCAGCATTCGAATCTTCCTCCAAGCTTCTGCTTTGAAGCAGTCAACACTGTCATCTACCTTGACAATCACACCATGTCATCTGCCTACAACGGGGGATCAATGACTCCATTCGAAGGCTGGTACGGTCGAAAACCCTCCATCTCTCATATCCGAACTTTTGGATGTGGTGTAGAATACTTAATTCGCAAAGGCCAGCGTGATGGAAAATTCAATCCCATCACTCGCACTGGTGTGCTTCTTGGTTTTGTAACCGACAATTTCAACTACCGAATCTACGATCTTGAATCAAAGAAGATCGTTACTTCTCACGATGTTAAATTCCGTGAATCGTTTTTTTCCTTTCCGAAAATCAATCAAATTTAATTATGATCATCTTTTTACCAAGCAAGATCTAACTGCAATTCAAGACAAGAATCCAGAATTTAATCCTTCCATCGATTTAGACGATGATGACTACCCAGCATTAACAAAGCCGATTACAAATACCCAACCTGTCGATGCCAATGTTACCCCGGAGTCTGAACCTCCTGAGGAACACATAGGCATCACATCTAATCAACCACCATGTTCGCCGTCAGATGGGGCTACGGAGTCTGAACCTCCAGTGAGCGCCATACCTGACGATACGACTTTACCAATCAATGATAGTCCAACAATCTGTCGATCAACAAGGGATCGGAAAGCACCTGAACGCTTTTCGCCATCAACTTCTCACGCTTTCTGGAGTGATATCAATGCCTTCATCGCAAGCGATGATGAAGACGCTTA
>KZ147772.1:1084-18239 GCA_002157085.1 Melampsora occidentalis | reverse complement strand
GGCGACAGGAGCCGCAGTGTCAGCGGATGATCGCCGACGTCTCTTGGTCGCGGGCTTTGAACCGCTGCCGGGAGTCGTCGGTGTGCGACTAGATGTTTCACACACAACTGAGGTTCGCCGAGATGCGCCTGCCATTCCGGATGAAGCTTTCGAATTTTTGCGCGAGCGTGCATTCGGCTTGCCTTTTGACGCTTTCGTGGTGTCAATGGTCGGTACTAAAGGTGTAGTTATGTTGGTCTTTGAGGATGATTCGACCGCGGCTACCTTATTGCCACTATCCGACTGGTCAGCAGTAGAAGTACCAAGATTGAGTCGCGCTGGCTTCTTCGGTACACATCGAGAAGGAGGTGCAGCGATAATAGCAGCTTGCTTTATTAGAGCAGCCTTTTCGCGCTTCTCCCGCTTAGCATTTCTACCCTCGAGAAGTTCTTCGTAAGTTCTCTTAGGAGAAGGCACGCACGGGTGCCCTTGCCCCGAGCCAATCAACGATTGTAGTGTTTCAGGTGTAAAGAGGAGAGGGAACTGGAGAAAATGCAGTGTCTGTAGGGAGTCTGGAAAACGGCTATCGCTTGAAGTTGGGATGGGAGACAGATGTTGGTATGCTGATAATTCGGCTATGATGGGCTGCAGCACCCGTTCAACTCGAAGAGCGGCCTTGTGATAAGTTGTTGTCGGTTTATTATAGATCTTGGAGTTCGTGATAGGGAGCTGGAGATCCGCCTGTTCGAGAATTGGAGTCAGTCAATCTCAGTTGTATTCTTAAAAAACAAGGAAGGTGAGATGATCGATTTTAAGTAAGAGAGGTACTAACAATAAAATCCGGTATAGATGCATATTGGTATTGATCAAGTCGATTTCTGATGGTAGTCCAATCCATCGGTTTCTTTATGATATCGTGATAATCGGGTACATCAGTCGGCGCGACGGGATTCAAGAAGTATTTTTGCTTATCAGCACTAGCGAGCGCCAACATCAAGATCATGAAGCACAAGTAAGCATTCGCCTGAAGAGGAGATAGCGATAAACCTACTCGATAGCTGCGCTCAGTGCCCTGTGCATGCTCGGGTATTGAGGATAAAGACTCTTCTCTAAAACCTCCTTTTGCAATTCCGCCCTCATCACCTTCACCTTCTCGCGTTTACATACTACACTGACGAGATTCTTGACGTGTTGCAAATCTTGGCGAATGCGCACGAGTAGGTCATATTTCCGCCGCCGGTCTGCTTCATCCTGTGGGCTAGTTGGATTCGCGGCTGTCCATGGCTAGAAGGCGGTGACGCGGCACAAAGGTTGCAAAAAAGGTCAGTCTTAAAACATCGCCCGATCTGACTGAATATAGCATGACGGGAATTATAATTACCTCTACATGAAGCCTTTTCAGAAGTGGGGCGCCTCTCCTAGCTTCCCGTTTCAAGCTCCAATACCTGCATACCAAGGTGATGACCGCTTTTTTGTATTGGCATCTTAGCTTGTTGCAATATTCAACCACTCTTTGAAATATGTACTCCGGTACAAGTGGTGGGCCACTAGAATACGTTTTCCTGTACGCTCGTGCAGACTTATACGATTGTGACCCAGTTGCCAACTGTTTCAGCGCGCGTAAATCATCGATCGAAGTAAATTTCTTTGGCGTCAAGGTCAAGAGATAATCCATTGAAGGCCCATCTTCTGCGTTTTCCTCTTTAGTCTGGTCATGAGCCTCTTTTTTCAAGGCTGCGCATCTGATCTGCGCGGCGCTTTGCAGAGTCTCAATGTGTCCTTTCTGTGCCAGGGAAAGCCACCAAAAGCACATGAGCTTAGTGACGCCATGATGTTGATCTTTGAGGTGAAAGTAAGAATATAAAGATAGACCAATAAAGCTCACAGGAGTATGTTTGTCACAAAAACTGCGAGTGTGAGCAGGACCTTCGCCCGCGGCTGGACCTCCAGCGGTCTGAGCCGAGTTTAGTGGGGAGTCGGCGAGTCCGTTGGAGGTTGTAGTGGTTGGGACTGGCGCAGAAGGCTTCATCTTAAGATATAACCCGGATTCTTGGGCACAAGTTACGTGGTAAGCCACAAAACAATTGCGACTCGAGCATTGAATGCATGCTCCTGTAGTCTGTTTGCAGACATAACATTTCTGTTGCACAAATGATGATATGGTGCGTCGAAAGACATGAAAGGTCAATTCATTCGAGCAAGTCCCACGAGGTGATCCCGATTTTGTACCTCGCTGGAAGAGTATGCATCGAATAAGTGTAAGGCCCAGACTCACGAGCTTCCACCGCTGCTTTGGAATGTTGTGCACTCCATCGATAGGTTCCATGTACATTGCATTTCCCACGCCAGTTTCAGGAATATGAATTGCACAGATAAGATGTGCCCATTCGTTTTCAGCGGTTAGTTTGAACGCGCCATATGAATTTGGGCACAACGCGCATGTCTAAGATGAAAACGATAGACTTGGCATCAGTGGGTGCTGAAGAAGACTGCAGAGGTCGTTTGCGAGAGATCGACGAACGACAGGTCGATCAGGCGATACGGTACATTTCCGACACAGCCATTGTCCTTCCGGAATGTAAGGGATCCCATAGCAGTCTTGATGTACAGCCAAGTTACAGCCATCACAGAAGACGATCGCGTTGCTATTCTCAGTATCACCATCTTCACAAATCGCACAACGACTGTCTTCAGTTGGAATTGAATTCGCGTCCGGTTTGATTAACTTGCGATTCTGGGTGAAAGGTAGGAAGATGATTGAATGAGTCAATCAAATCATCAGGTTAGGAGAGTGAAGGTAGTCGAACGAGTTGAAACCATTCTTTCTCCAGCCGGTCCATGACGATCTCGAAGAACTCGAATGGGATCTGATCAAAACCAAGACGCTTTCGGTCGGCATTGAGGGCTGTTAGCCATTCGTGATCTGCAGAAAATCTGATAAGTCTGGAATGAAAATAGTAATGAGATCTAAACAGTATTGATGAATGCATACCTTGCTCGTCCATATCATATTCACATCGGTTCTCAAGTTCAGCTTCAGCCGGCTGAACCCATCGAATGTAAGATCCGGGAGGCTATACCAAAGTAAAATCAAAGAGACGTGAAGTCGGTATGATCGTCAGAGATGAGAATTGCCGGGGAAGACAAACGAACCACCCAGAAAGAAGAAGAGTTATAGCCGTAAGATTGAAGGTTCTTCTTGAGGTTGTCAGAAGTCGTGTTGCCTGAGTGTGAAGAGGTAGACTGATCAGGTGGGTTGATGATTTTGAAGGCGACTTTCGGGACTTCAAACTTTGGAAGTTCGAGCGGCAAGACAGAATGACCTGAAACGAAACGATGGGCCATGAGTGAAGGTTTCGATTCAAGAAAGCAAATGGGTTAAGCTTACCTCCCATTTTCTGATTCGAGTTGAGATAAAAGTGAGGGTTGATAAGGAATGAATCGAATGAAGAACAATGAAAGTGATTGTGATGCATACATCTTGTTACAATTCTATAGAACCTGACTTAACCGATACACTGTCACACAAACCATCATAACAAGTTCACTCTCCCCAACGCATACATCCTCTTATGATAAACTTCTCAGAGCTGCACTACTTTTGAGCACCTTTCAAACATTCCTTGAAGACCACCACCAAAATCAACGGCAGACGTTGACCCTCAAACTTCATCCTACCCGACTCAAAATCATCATGTTGAGCTACTAAAGACTGTCAACAACCATGTGCAAAGTTATTCACAATCTTCTCGCTTGGTTCCAGATTGTTTTAAAATCCAAGAATTCAAGCCTGGGGGGAAGACTACAGATTCAAGCAAGCACCAAGCAAGTCTGAGGACTAGTTTTAGCTTCCACCCATACTATACAAGTAACAATACCATGATCTTTGACGGTGTACCACATGTCACATGATATGATGACATCATCGATGATCATTCAATTTCCCTCTGACCTTTTTTGCTTCAGATTGAACGGCAAAATCCTTTGCTTTGGGAAAGGGAGTAGCTTGATGAAAGAAAGAGGAATCTTACAAAATAGGAGCAGCTTTATCTTGGCTGCATCACCCCATTAAGCTTCACTTGCCCAATGGCCCAGCCCCCACAATGAGACATTCCTTGGCTGTCAGGCCTGATCTGGAAAAATGCCTTTCGGGAAGAAAAGTTCGAGACTTTTTATTCTCTTGAGCATTGAACTCATTCATATTGGAAGGAATCCTTCTTGACCCCATGAACATCTTGGATCATGAGAAGTCGCTTCCCTTCAAATCAATACATTTTTGCCACCTTCCTGTCAAACTATGTACCAATCTCAAATAAGGCAGCAAAAAATCATAACCTCAGGCTCAATTGTTAGCAGTGTTGCCTGCCTTCCTTGAAAATTGTCCGTTTTTTAGATTTCAAACCATATATTATTGATTTGACAATGCAGGGCCATCAATCTCATATGTTCGGAGAAAGGAATGACTTCATTTGAGTTTATAAAATCTTTGATGTATTGCAATCCAGGCTCAGTAGGTCTTTGATACCCTGCAGGAGATTTCATCAAAATCCAGCTCTCATCAATTCCAATCAAACTTTCAATACAAAAGAAAGTCGTGACTGATAATCAATGTAGTTTGTTTCACTGATTTATGTTTGAAACGGTTAAGTGGTATCCTCTGAAGTTCATGAAATCACCAGAAGAAATTGACTCATTTGAATGAAAAGAATATCTGTAGAAGTATGAAAATGGAATTAGACTTCCTGCTGAATATATGCAAGGTCTACCTTGATCCTCCCAAAAGTCACCAAGTCCTTAAACAAGAGGCTACAAGGGAGATTCTAAGATACAAAAGTTGACATGAATTTTATTCCAAGAGGTAGCACCAAACCAGCAGATCACAAATTCCAGTGCAAGAATATCTTGAGATCTAACAAACATGTGCCTCAGAGTAATATCATGATAACAGGTAAAACATTCTGTGCTGACAATGCCATGGTTCATGTTCTCCCATAATTGCACTCTATGGCAATCAATGGAAGCAGGGAATGGAAGCAGGAAGGTGCTTGCCTATTCCCTTGACAAATGAAACCAACAGTCTGTGCAAGGCCAACTGTGCTCTTGAGAGTTATCAAACAATTTTTCTGAATGTATTTTAATCTTCTTTTACCCTGATGTTGAGGTTGTTGAGTATTCATATGAGACAATTTCACTACCATCATATCATTTTCATCCCACAAACCTCTGAGATTACATTCAGGTTTAAGTGAAAAACATAGTCCAGATGTCCAGAGACTTTTGGAGTGCATTGTAGATGTATCATGGTAAAGAACATGAGCCTAATATACAAATCCCAGAGGGCAATTCCACAAGATCTTTCCATACGTCTAGGTCTGCACCAAGAGTTTCAGTCTGAGGTCAAAGAAAGGCCTCAAACTGCCAAGTCCCTCCCCAGTGTGCGGTATTTCTGACTCTTATCAATGAAGTGTGATGTGATCAAATATGTCACAAGACCAACGCAGGTAGTAAAATCTATGGATGGATGATGCATTTTTCGGAAATAAGCGCTGTCAGACGTTGTCTGTTCGCAGTTTGAATTTTGAAATGTATGTATGTAACTTGGATTTGGGGTGATACCTGATGAATCCCATGATTTGTTTTGTAAATCGTAAAGTAAAACCCATGAATTCCACCGCCTGATTTGAATCATCATCAAACTTTAAAGTGCTTGAGTCAAGTCTTGACTCTTTCTTCCGATTCAAATCACCACTTCACTTTAATACATACTTCATCCTCAACTAATCTCATTCTCAACAAATCAACTTCAATCTTCAATCTGATATTCACCAAAAAACAACCACTCTCAACGATATCGATCTGAGTTTCATCGATAGTCTCACTCCAAGTCTACAAACTCAGCCCACTTTCAAATCACCATCATGCCTATCACTTCCTCAGCATCATCTCTAGTCGGTCTGCCTCTTACCACTCTCAAGACAAAAGCATTCGTTCATCCAGATCCAAAGCTACCTATACTTCAATGGGTCAGACTCGCTAATGAGGTTTATCAGGCGGCTGTAGAAGCAGATCATCAACAGGCCACAGAGTTGGCATATGTAGAGTACTTCAAAGCTGCTGGGTCAGTCTAGAGAATACCTACCAGTCTTGTTTGAATTACCTATACCAGCCTTCTTAGGCGTGTAACGGAACTTTGACTTGACCTTATTGGATCCATCATGCTCACGTTTCTTGAATGTTTCTTTCCCAGGATCTTACAGGTCATACTCAATCATCCAGGCTTTAAGTCATTGAAAAATCATCCAGCAAGCTATCGAATCTATCAGGGTGAGTACGTTATTTTCAGCCCCTATTGGTCTCTGTTCTAGTAGCGTTGGCTTACGGTCGATTTTCTGTGTTTGACTGCAACCTTTCGAACGAATTGATGTGATCAGAAGTGGCTCCTAAAGTGCTTGCTTCCACAACAAGGGCTAGGCAACTTGCCGACGTCATCGAACGTCAGCAATCTTCTAATTATAAGTCTCGTCCCATCTCTGGTGGTATCTCATCACGAATCAAGAGCCTAGAAGCAGCAGGTTTGGCTGGTGCTGCCAGTCCTCAATCTCCCACTAGTCCATCACCAAACGAAGATCACATTCTTTCACCTTCATACTCTTCATCAGGTGGTCGAAGGCCACTACCCGTCCCACCTGGACAGAACGGTCTCACCACTAGAGCTAATTTCATCAATACAGCACTTGAATCTCAATCTACAATACGTTCCGGATCAGCCCCTCCTGAGCTCACAGTCGATGGTCAACCATCCAGTGATTCACATTCACCCTCTGATAGGGTCCCTGAAGACATGACAATGGATATCAACTTGCTCGAAAAAACTTTGCGATCACTACGCTCTCCCGCAGAATTCGACCAAGCTTTTCCCAAACTAGAGAATTTACAAATCGATGATCCTATGAGTAATGGACTACCATCCTTTCCGGATATGCCGAATGTACCAAGTGGCATGCCTAGATCATCTAACAACTCCTTACCACCACCACCTGAGCCATTCTCTCTACCTAATTATGATTCACCTACTCAATCGAAGCTTTCTAGCGACAAGCTAGTCAATGACACCTCTCTTGGAGCTAACCTTACACTCAATACAGATCTCGACTCTCAGTCTGGTACAAGTCCTCCTCCACCCTACCCAAATTTTGATACAGATCAGAGTAATCGATCCCAGACACCTCCAATCCTTCACCGATCACACGCCATCAAGAATGTTCTACCTCGCTCTGTACCTGGCCACCTTTCAAATCACAACTCTCCTCACTCTTCACCTAAAAAACATACTAGAACGTTTGTGTCTCAAAACCAAGAACCGCCGCCCTCCCTTCCTTCTGGTAGCAACGAGATCCTCCCGGCAGTCTTGGTGGATTACTTCCGAAAGATGGGTGCTGCTGGGTTAGAGACTAGCGTCCTGTTCTTAGATATTCGAAATCGTGAAGACTTTGAAGCTTGTCGGATCAAATCAAACGATGTGGTTTGCATCGAACCCATTGTCTTGACCAAGAACAGCGGTATCGGCCTCAGCTCTACCGATATTGAAGAATCCTTGGTGATCTCACCTCCAAGGGAACAAAGGCTTTTCGAACGACGTCAAGAGTTTGAGTATGTGATCTTATACGACAAACGATCGATTCAACTTCCTTCTGATCCCAACTTGATGCATTCAAAAAATCCAACGGACGTTGCGGCCAAACTCATTTTGATCTTATATTCGGCTATTCATAAGCAAGCATATGTGAAGCGTCTCAAGCATCCACCCATGTTACTTAGTGGGGGACTTGAGGGTTGGACAAAGGTCGCTGGTCAGAGTGGAATAGTTGGCAAGGGTTCTTCACCGGCTCCTGGGCCTCGGACAAGCTTGACACATTCATCCATGAATGGTACACCGATCATCTTCAGGCATGTCAATGACAATTCTCATACTCATTCCACCGGTGGAAGTGGTCTTACGGATGGCACTTCTGATGTTAAGCGAGCGCGACGGCGGGTCGCACTTCTGCAAGGGGATAGTCCCATAAATCCACCCGATCCCATCGTACGCTCCGTGGCTGACCTCACCCGACCGGCTTTGGGTAGCTCAAATTCAACACCTTCCCTCCACTCTATCAACGGAAGCGGTCCTTCGAATTATCTCAATCCAAGGCATCCAAACGGTCCATATCTATCCAATGGCTACCAGAGTCCTATAGGTGTTAGTTCACCCATCACTCTACCCGAACAAACTTTACAACGCAAGACCTCACAACCCTCCTACGACACTCCCCTTTCCTCTATTCCTCCCGACTCTGCTTCCACACCTTATTCAACCAACGCTCCAATGCACCTGCCTTCCACTGGTTATCACATTCCGTCTGTGCCTTCACAGCCACCTCTTTATGGCTCACATACGCCTGCATACCCTGGCTACCGACCCACAGAACCTCATTACAATGGTTATATTCCTGATACACTTCGACCTCCGATTCAATACCCACATTTCAATCATTCACGTTCCGGACCTGATCCTAATTTGATTATGGGACGTCCACCTCAACCTCCTCCACCTGCACTTGCACCTGGAGGAGGACTACCGAACTATTATAACTTACCGGCCTATGCATCTAATTTGGGTGTGGATCAAGGATTGAAAGTTTGGGGTACACCACCCGTTACTCCCTACTCCCCGGGTACTCATGGACCTGCTGAAATTTATTTTAATTCGAGTTTTGAAGATGTTCATATCGGTACCACTGGCCTGAAGAATCTTGGAAACACATGTTATATGAATTCAACATTACAATGTATCAGTGCTACGATTCCACTGGCTAGGTTTTTCAAAGGTTTGTACAGTCTGTTTTTGCGCTGATCACTACCTGAGCCTTTTTTTGGACTGCGTGCTTGATGTGTTCGCGATCGTGATGTGATCCCTGATCCTTGTTGCTGAGCTCGGTTGATACTTTGCTTCTTAGATGGATCTTATAAAAGGTGCATTAATCGAGTCAACCCATTAGGTACGAAAGGTGCTCTGGCTGAAACTACTGCAGACTTGGTCAAAACGATGTGGGAGGGTGGGTATGCGTTTGTGGCGCCTCACACATTTAGGGTGAGTGAATTTCCGACTTGAACCGTGTGAACTCATAGTAGGCTAACTAAACCTAATTCAATCACGTTGATTGGCAGGAAGCGATTTGTAGATTTGCACCACAGTTTAGAGGATCAGATCAACATGATGCACAGGAGTTTTTAGGATTCCTTTTAGATGGATTACATGAAGATCTGAATTTAGTGACACATAAACCACCACCTATTGAGATGAGTCCGGCAAGAGAAGCTGAATTAGAAGCGTTACCTACTCAACTTGCTTCTGCTCGAGAATGGGAAATCTACAAAAGAAGAGATAATAGTGTGATTGTGGAATTGTTTCAGGGTCAATATCGGAGTCGATTACAGTGTTTGACCTGTGGAACGGTTTGTCGTGTTGACTGCTGTGTTGTTCTTTCACGTCATGGAAGGTTCTGCATGTTGAGACTGATTGATGATTTTTGAATTTTGTAGACATCCACAACATATAATACATTTATGTATCTCTCTTTACCTATTCCGACTGGAAGAGGAATGAGTAAAGTAAGTTTAACGCAATGTTTGGATGCATTTCTAAAAGAAGAGATTATGGAAAAAGATGATGCATGGTAAGCTAAAGCCCTCTCCAACCAATCCCCCAATCCGAATCCGAAATTAAAACCTTTGCTTCTATTTTCTTCCACACCAAAGGAATTGTCCGAAATGTAAAACCAGAAGAAAAGCCACCAAACGACTCTCGATCGCAAGATTACCACCGATCTTATTGATTCATTTAAAGAGGTTTTCATTCAAAGGACCCTTTTCAGATAAACTTGAAGCCTTTGTTCAGTATCCATTATACGGATTAGATTTAACTAATTATCTTCCGGCCCCATTGGAATCTTCATCTAATCATCATTATAAGAAACCTTCATCTAAAAATCATCATCATTCGGGTCCTAGTTCTGTTTATGATCTTTATGCTGTTTGTAATCATTTCGGTAGCTTGAGTAGTGGACATTGTAAGTGATTTTGTCTGGCTTTTGTTTTCCCCTTTGGAGCATGCTGGTTGATCTCTTTGGTGGGTGGGTTTGTAGATACGGCTTTTGTTAGGTCTCAGAAGGATTGGTATAATATTGGAGATAGTAGGGTTAGCAAAACGGATGAGAATGCAGTGAAGGTGTGTAAAGATCATGATTTTTTTTTCTCACGACGAATCTTTTCACTTTGGATGGTGAGGATCTTTTTGACGAGGATTTGTTTGTTTGAATCGGTTTAGGCTAGGAGTGCATACCTTTTGTGTTTTCGTAAGTGGTGATTTCTTTGGATTGTGTGAAAGAAAGTGTGTTTGTGTGTGTGTACTTGAGATTAATGGAAGATTTTGATGTGGTTTGATAGGGAGACGTGGTTAGAAAGAAGATCGCAGGATTGAAGAAGTTGACACGAATGTAAATCTGTTCAATGGTATCTATATACAGATATATATAATTCAGCAAGACATCGTTTTTTTTTCGAGGCTTATTTCTTTGTGTATTACCTTTCTTTCTTTTTCTTTTTTTTTGTGGAGAAAATGTGATCATCATGTTTTTTTTCTTACCGATAGATAGAAGATGGCTTTGGATACTTATTTTGCAGAATTGATTGATTGATTGATTGATCGATCGAATAGATCTTTTTCTAAGTTATATATATATATATACTTATATTTTCTGTTTCTTTTTTTCGGCTCATCATACACTGATTTCTTTTTATGGCATTGTTTATCTTTTCTTTTGAGAGAGAGAGAGAGTCAGAGAAAAAGGTGTTTATTTTTATTAGTTGTTAGTTATTACTTACTTATTCTTATTATAATGTTGTATAATCAATTTCTTTTTGGTTTTCATTTGAGGATATTTTGGTTTGATGATTGATGATAACTTGTGTTTGTATTTATATCAAGATGAATGATTGTTTTTTTTGGTGGATGTGATTGTAATGAAGGAAGAAATCGGATAAATTGATGATTGATGATTGGATTGAGATTTGTTTTGTGAATGAGTTTGTAGTAGATGATCATTGGGTGAAAGAGTTGTACTGGATTTATGATACATGTGATTGATTGATGAGAGGTGGTTTGACTGTCAGTCTCACTATGACTATGTAGTATTTAGTATTTAGTATTAGGTCAGCATGAAGAATTTCAATTTCAATTTGATCAACTCATCACTCATCAACTTCCAACTTCAATCATCCATCATCCATCATCCATCATCCCATCATCAATCAATCAATCAATCAATCAATCAGTGAATATTAGGAAATGAATCAAGAAATCTCAAATCAATCTACTTCTTCATCTTCATCTTCATCTTCATCATCTTCAACTCAATCCAACTTCAAAATCACTTATCATCCATCAAACTCAAATGGTCCACATCAAATCACTTGTACAAACTCAGATGCTACTCACTCCACCTGGCCCACCATAGGGCCTTGTCCTGCTTCAATCAAATCTTCTACTTCTTGGGAATCTATTGATTCAAATTCAAAAATATCTTCTAAATGGTTATCTATCTTGGGTAAAGGTTTAGCTGATTCTTTAGGATTAATGAAATGTATGGATGCCGAATTTGATGATTTTTTCTTCTTCTTCAAGTTGCTTATCTTTCTTGGGTTTTGATTCTTTATAAGGTACGAAAAAAGAGGATTGGAAGTTGACCAACTTCCCGGAGAATTATCAACTTTTCAATTATATCAAGGGATCACTTCAGGATCAGTATCTTTTTGGTTAGTTCTTTTGAAAACCTACAATCACTTACATTGGATTTAACTTGATTGATTCTTACTCACCACACCGGTTAAATGTTGTAGGATCCAGTCATGTCCGGAAATTTCGAACAGCCAATGAGTTTTTACCACATCTTCAATGGCTTGCTTCCTCAAATTCAACTCTCACCTGTCAATGCAAATACTGTGCAGGAACGAAAAGCCAAACAGAATCAATCTCGAATCTCCCCCATCCTTCACAACAACAACAACAAAGATCAAGAGCCTCGAATCCGAAACGGAAAGCCACCCGAGGACCTACTACTAATCATGAACGATTCACTTCTCCTGAAAATTCATCACAAGAAATCGTTAGGAAACGTCCTTTTAAAAAATCAAGAGTGGTTGGATATCGATCTTCTTCTGAACCACCTGCGATCCCTCCTTCGAATGATTCATCTGAATTCAATTCAACTGATCAAACCCAACTTAATTATCTTGGACCTTATCTATCACGTGATTTGAAGAGAGATCTGAGGACGGATCGATCGAATTTTAGGGAATATGAATTAGTTTGGTGTAATATTGAAGGTTTGTCGATTGGAAATCAAACTTCTGATACAAAGAAGGATAAGAAAGAAGGATTTGATTTAGGAACGAAGTATTGGCCTGGGTTATGTGAAGAAATGGTCTTGGAAAGCCAAGCTTGTATTACCATTGATGATGATGATGAAGATGAAGATGAGAAAGCTCCCCATAAGAAATTAAAGAAAAATTCGAATAGGAAATCAAATGAATCATTAATCAATCCGAATAAATTGATTGTTAAAAGACCTAATAACAAACGACTTAAAGTTGATCTTTCTAAAGGTACTACTTCATCTTCATCATTTTCAAAAATCAAATCTACCCAAAAGTTTTTATGGAAGATCCGATTATTAGGATTAGAAGAAGTGATTAAACGAGAAGAATCATCATTATTACCTTGGTTATTTCAACCTATGAATATTTCAGAAAAATTTAATACAAACTTAAATCCAAATTCATTTAATTTAACTAAGTTCTTATTAGAAAGAAGATCCAATTCCAGAAATCGACCTAAATTAAATAGTTTTACTTCAATTGAAACTGCAAGAATTAGTTTTTTATTAGCTTTACAAATCGCGGCGAATCTAGAAGAGTCTTGGTGTACTTGTGATCCTTATGATTTACATCCTGATGAAGGTGATGAAGATTCGGAAGAATTGATCAGAAGACCTATGACTATTAAACCTCAAGTTGATTCTGTAAATGGAGATGGAAATGGATTTTCGGTTGATAAAACACCTGAGAAATGGTATCAAACGGTTTGGTGGGGTGCTGAAAAGATATGGATTTATGATACAGTTAGGTTAAATACGATTGAAGATGATTTACCGACCGAATTATTAAATCATTCTCAAGATTCATCTAAAAAATTGCATTATATTGATTCGAAAGATAAAGCGTATTTTTTAAAAATCGATGGAATTTATCGAGATGAGATTGAAGAAACATTAGTGACCATTGGAAAAGTGTATGATTTAGTCGCCATCTCTCCTCCGATTACCAAACCTTTAAAGAAACCACCACCGCCGAACTCTCCAATCGTTTTAGTCATCGATGATGATGATGATAATGATAAATCGACTTCAAAAATTCCCAAACCTTTCACAATCGAACCGGTCATACCCAACATACCAGATGATTCAACTGATACGAGTTTTGAATATTTACCTGTTCCTCCTAAAGGTTATAAGTTTCGACAACTTACGCCCGTTGGGAAATCTCATTTAGTTTATTTTGATTGTATTGCTGGACGATATTATTCTCCGGTGATTAAGAACCGATCTGAGATCCTTGCAAACCATAGTCATCGGTTCTTGTCTAAGATCTCCACTTCTTCTTCGGCTTCGACGGGAGATCGTGGGCGACAGATTTATGGCTCTACTGGCAAACATAAGGATCTTCAGAGACAGAATTCGAGTTTGTTTGGACTTACGGCGGGTCGGTGGAACTTTATGAAGTTCGTTTTGATTTTTCTCTTTTTTGTTTCTGTTCTAATTTTTTTGGGTTGGTTGGGGGATTTTATTGATTCTTCTTGTGGGTTTGGGTGTCGGTGGGGGGTTTTTTTGTTTTAGGTGTACGAAATGGAGAGTTAATAGGATGAGAAGTATTTTGGAAGCTGAACGGTCGGCTGAAGAAGAAGTAAGTTTGATTTCCAAGATTTCTTGCCCGAAAAGAACAAGGAAGGATGTAGGAATAGAATTAATTAATCTTGAATGAGTTTTTTTGTTTCTTTCTTCTTTTGGTTTGTTATGATTCTTGTCTTTTCGTCGGGTGGGGTTATATTATATTATCTTATATAACTAGATGATTAGAGCTTTTTCAAGGATAAATGGGAATGCTCAAATCCAGTGAAGAATGAATGTGAAACGAAACTTGATCGGATTCTTTTCGCCCTACATACATAAACAAACATAAAAGGATGCCAAAAATCGAGCAACTTGAGAGGCAATAATCTTGGACAATGTTTTTTGTAAGTTTTCTAAAAAGTCTTTGAGATATCATTCAAGAGGATTACATACTACTACTACTATGTTGAGGAGATTTTAGTGGGGCGGAGGGGGTTTCTTCTTTCTTAAAGTCGAAGAAAGGAATGAATCTTTTGAATGAAATCTCAAAGTTTTGGATTTCCGTTTATATACCTTTTGGTTTGATTTCTTTACGTTGTATCTTTGCTTTTTTTTGGTCGGTTGGTTTCGTTCTTCTTTAAAAACCTATGTTACTTTTTTCTGTTACATATATATGTCAATAATTATAAGCTTAACTTATAAGCCCCTCTTGCGCGTTCGCCGCGCCCTCGCAGAGAGGCTTGGCTTATATGGGGGACTCGCGTCTTCTGGCGTGTGTGAGCTCCAGAAATCTTAAGTACCCTTATGTGGGTTTTTGGACCTCCTCCTCAATTCCTCACCGTACATAGGATTTCGCGAACTTCTGGTATTTTGTTCTTCATGAGAGATGCTACACACCCTCATAACACTTTGATCGTCAGCCAGTCAACTCTGTGACGCTTTCAGGAAACGTTGCCAGAAATCATGATTGTTATGTCCTCCTATAGCAGCTTAAGCATGCTTGGACTGTACAGGCCTTCCTTGAGATTTGGAAGTTTGGTGCTTGGCTCAAACTTTGGTCAAGATAGTGGAGTTGGTGGTGAGGTCCAGCGTTGGGACTTGGTTAAGTTTGGACAAGAGCTAAAACCCTTACGGGAGGCCAAGCTTAACAAAGTATTCCCCCTTCATCCTCGATTGTATGGACCCAAAGGAATGTGTGCTGAATCCAAGAACACTCTGGATTTTCAGGCGTATTTTTGTATCTTGTTGGTCTAGATTTGCTGAAGGTTGATTCGCAGCATCACAAAAATATTTGCATCCAGATAAAGATTATAAGCCACGATGTTGCCACATTGTTTGGCCTTCGAAGGTCTTGAGTCTCTGGACATCATCGTCAACGATGGGTGATGCGGTTGACTCCTCATGGTGATCACCGTAAGGGTGATATTGCGAAGATCCTTGCGGCGTGAGAAGCTGGAACAGGCTTGAACAGGCTTGGTCAGGGTTGGGTCGCAGCAGTCGACCAAGGGAACGGCATTCCGGAAATCCAAGAAGGAGGATTACTCATACGCCATTGCCACTGGCACAACCTTGTGTCTACTCGCCATTCTCGTCCTTAAACACGCTTGAACTCACAAAACCAAATGGAGCAACTTCAGTCTTCTTTCCACATCCTTCAGCTTTGGGCACACTTTGGTTTTGTTTTCATCGCTTCAAAATCAATCAACGCTTAGCACGTCTTTAATACGCGTAGCTCTCCGGAGCTTTTGTCATCCCTTCTACTCTACTGTAAATAAGAATACTAGATCAGCGATAACAACTGCAGTAAATGTCGGAGCATTTTACATACAACGTCTTTCTATGGTGATGATTCTATCCCACCTTCAGCCTTCTGTATCAGATAGGGGGACCATCCTTGCGGATGGGATGAACACGTTGGGTACCTTTACAAATATCTATAAAACCTTTTGAGAGTTTCCTCTCTGGTGCAATAACTCTTGCCACTCGAGCTTTTAAGTGTTCTTCTCTCTAGTGCTTGTCACCTTGATTTCCATAACTTTTCCTCGCCTTTAACAGCCTACATCTCAGTCGAATTGGACAGTGGCAGAGGAAACAGGAAAAATTTGACATGCTTTCACGAGCGATGCGAGGTTTCGAAGAGCGCCCAGATGGCCATCATGGTAACGATCAAGTCGTGATGATCGGGATACAAACTGCAACGCCTTCTTGTACTTCTAACCCTTCCAACGAACCCTCGTCTTTTTGTTTTCAATTTGAGGATCGATCACCGACAGAATCACCACCAAGTTCAGTGTTTTCTTACAACTCGTGTCTGCAACTCGCACGACGTATCCTCCCCATCATTCCCAGAACATTTTGCTGTGCTCAAAGACGAGATGTGATGTGATTTTAGCGGCATTTATTCACGGGATCTTCGAACTCATGTTTTCTACAGATTCTGCTTCCAGCTTGGGAGAAGAGCCTCCAGCCTCGATTCAAGTTGAAACTCAAGCTAAACCTCGTCCTGTGCAGTGGTTTGTTCCTATACTTTTTGGATGGGGTAAGTGACCACTATACACATCTGATCAAAATTCTCACTTCCTTTGGTCACAAGATGGAAGAAAGCTTTTGACGAAAAACATCGTTCTCTATACACCATTCTTAGACAGGGAATGGACCGAGCAACGATGGATGGAATTCACGGGCAAAAAGGTGATCCCTCAGCCCGAGACTTTGCACTCGAACGAAGAAGCAAGCTCCGGATATATGATACCAATCCCTATTGGTCGTAGTTCTGGTATGGAAAAGGTTATGAAAGAAGCAAGTCATAAACGCTTCATCATTGAAAGTTGTTATAAAAGTGCAAGTCGATCCAGCACACACGGGCTCAAGTACTGAGGCTGGGACTTAACACGCAGCTCAGAAGAGGCACAAGTTTGAAGTGAGTATGTATATACAAATTCAATCAATCTTACGCTTTTTCTTTTCCGAATTTACCGTGACTGAGGTTGATTTGACTTTCGTACTTCCAAAGGAAGTTACATACCAATAATTATCCTATACTTTCGTTTTTACATACATAGCTAAACTCTGCTGAATGTTCACTCTCATCTTTGCTTCAGAACCTCTTGATTTTACTTCCCACTGAACTCATGTTTTTCGATAGAGAACCTCTTGAATGTACTTCCCACTGAACTCATGTTTTTCGATAG
>KZ147767.1:7020-17584 GCA_002157085.1 Melampsora occidentalis | reverse complement strand
GAAGAGATTAAATTAGAATGAGAAAAGATTTCCAATAAAGTTTGACGATTTCCCATCAAACAAGAAGGCATCAATTCTTCATTCTTTTCTTCATTCGACATCGATTTCGATTTCGAACCCAACGATAAACCGTTTTGTTTGATTTTCCCTTCTTCTTCTTCTTCTTCTGTTTCTTCTTGATGATCAGAAGTTCCAATTGACCAAAGTTTCGAATGATTCAAAAGACTAGATTTGGACGATTGATGATCATCAGACTGATCAAATCCTCCCCCGAACCATTGGATTCGTTGAGAAATCATCCCATCTAAACTTCCACCCAGCTCGATCTCTTCATCAATCAATTTCACAATCTCAATCAATCTTTCAATAAACACTTGCATCATCGGTTGACATTTCATCATGATCCCTCCTACGCCTCCATCTTCCATCACTCCGATTGTCGGTAATAAAATCCGATTCAAAATCTTGATTAACACTTTCAACACAATCAAACGTGATCCGGACCTTAATTCAGTTTTGATGGGTTTGGGTTGTAATGAAATGATATTAAAGAGTGACATTGAGATCAATTCAACTCGAGATCTTGCTTCTTCATCTGTACAAGCCAATAAGATTTCTTCATCACTCAAAGGTAATAATTTAGTTAAGATTTCAAGCAATTCGATTAGGATTCGATTAGAATCTGTTTGATGAATTGATCTTCTTAAAATTAATCGATTTGAATCAAGTGTAGCGATTCTTGAAATTAAACAAAGTGCTGAATCTACATGACTTGGTACAACTGAAAGTGATCGGATTCTCATTTGACTTGCAATCGAAACTTCAGGTCCATGTGGTGCTGGTGGTGGGACTTTAGCTTGTAAATTATTCGAAACTTCAATTGGACTTCGATCAATTTGTTGTGGTGCATCAGCTAAGAAAAATAAACATAATTCCATAATCGAAGGTGCGATTGAAAGTGTAGATTCTTTAAGTTGAATACCTGATGCGATCTCTGATAAGATTTGTAAAACTTCTCGTCTGATTTGTAATCTTTCGAGTGTAGTAAGTTGTAAACTTTTTCGTATCGATCGATTTGGTCTTGTTAACTCTAAATCACATAGACTTATTAAGATTATAGCTGTTCTATCATTTCTACCCATATAAATTCCACTATCATCTGACATTGAAAAGTATCTTAAGATGTTCAAAATACTTAGAATCAATTCGACTTGACCTAAATCTGGTCTGAGATCATGATTTGACGAATCTCCTGCCTCTCGTACCAATCCATTTCGACGTGAAAGACTACTAGAAGGTTGTGTTGACTCATCTATTGCTCGAACCATCATATTTTGAAAAGAATCTAAAGGCAGATTATCTTTGATTGTCTCATGACTTGTAGTGACTTGCTGAGAATCGCTATCACTAGGATGTGGGCGAGTTGATGGACCACCTTCTGTTGGATCTTCGTTTGGACACAAAGCCACTTCTTCCAAGATGTCGAGTAGTTCTTCCAATAGATCTTCGCACATACTCAGTGGCAAGGGTAAGGTTCCATGGTTCGGATTATTGTCATCTCGATACAGCCGGATATGAGGACCGATCATCGTTAGCGTGTTAAGCGCATGGGCAACCTCAGTTGCAAGTCGTGATTTGAGTGACATCACCAATGAGCGTATATCCACCAACCCTAGTGAGATGTATGATGGTCAGCATCTTATTGCAAAAAAGGCTCTGAGTGGTGGTTTTGGAATAATATGACAAGGAACACTTACCCAGATCATCAAGATTCCTTCTAGGTTTTGCCATAAAAGATTTGTGAAAGACTTCATCTACCTCTCTCAGATCCCAACCCCCAGTATGATCCATAGGTTTCATAATAGGCGTATATCGAACCACCTTTTTCATTTTCGGATTTTGATTTGCATCTTGAGGTAATCCATTGACATTGGCATCTGGTGGATGAAGGTTGCTTAAAGGCTTGCCTTTCAAAGGCGAACTGGAAGGCCGAGGTTGTGAATTTGACAATCGAGCAGTGGGTAAGGCCGATGGGGTAGTAGCACGTGGACCGGGTGGCATATGATATGCAGCATTGTTGTAGGGCGTTTGACCTGACTGATTGAGTGCAGCGTGATTGGTTTCCAGATTTGGCTGAGTATTGGGCGGTTGCAATTGTGTGGGTTTCTGTGGTGGAAGCTGGATGATTGAACCTCCAGAAGGAGACTGATGAGGAAACTGAGCGGAAGGATCGTTCTGTTTCTGAGGTTCTCGTTCCATCGAGCTAGGCTTCGGTGTACCTTGAGAGGAAACAAGATTTTCAGGATTTCTATCGATTGGTGACGGAAATGGTTGACTTTGAGGCTGAGGGGTCTGTGATGGATTTTGTAGCTGTTGAGCAGGGTTCACAGACGCAATCGATGGAACCTCGTTAGCCATATTACCCTGATTCAAAACTCCATTCTGAGTCCCCGTGACAGGTAAGGCAGCCGTTAAGAGGGCCGGCGACGGCGAAGATTCGTGATCTACCAAAGGCGAGGGGAGGTGTTACTTAATTGACATACTGTGAGGATAATCAATGTGATAAACGCGCTTACCTTGTTTCAATCGTTTCTTTTTCTCGGCGGCGCTCACCGTTTTACCAGCCTTGTTGGTTGTCTTCTTCGTATACGCGCGTTTACCGGTTCCAGTAGTACTGTGAGGTAGTACAGGTGTTGCTGATAACTAGATAGGGAAGAGAAGATTGAGATAAACGTAATCGCGGGTTTTGAAAAAAGCTTAGCATGGATGAAATCTATATAAACTCACACTCTCAGTCGGACCACCAGCTACACTACCTGGACTCCCAGCTCGACTTTCCGCTGGTGTGCCAGTAACTGTTCCTGCGCCAGTATTCAGACCGACATACGATAAAGTGGGTGTGGGCGGGATACTATTGTTTGGGACGGTACCATGTCCACCGGGAGGACTAGCGTGGTTCAGAGGCGTAGAAGCCGAGGCGTATGGTTGTGAGTGAGAATTAGGAAAGGACTGTTGCATTTGATTGTTGTTCATCATACCAGAAGGATTGTGCATGGATGTAAGTGGTGAGGTCATGTATTGATTAGGATTGGTCCAATTGGCCTGGCTTTGTGGTGGCAATGTTGATCCCATCGCCGATGGTTGTTGCTGCTGCTGTTGTTGTTGTTGTTGCTGCTGCTGCTGCTGTTGATTATGTTGAGCTTGCTGAAGTTGTTGCTGATGAGCTTGCTGTTGTTGCTGCGCGTGCCTTCTTCTCATGATCTGCATGATCTCAAATTGATACAAATACTGGCCATAGAGATTCTGTAGGGCTTGAATCTGCTCTTGACTGTAGCCGGCATTAAGTTCGCCTCCCATCGATCCGGATAGTCTCCTGTTTTGTGGAATAAACTCCATAGCACTAGCAATCTGTGGCCACAGACCGTTCCGGTTCACGTGCTGAGAGCCACCAGCAGAATGTACAACATTGAATAACTTGAATAGATCAACCACCTGGCCATCAAGTGTAGCAGGAAATGGGGCTGGCGTTCCACCCTTGATGAGGTATTCGGACAGCTGATTCGAGAACCGTTGTGATTGAGAGGGCGAATGTGGCTGGTTCGGATGAGCTGGAGTAGCGGGTGTTGATGATTGAGGGGGGATCGGATGTGAGTTGAAGTTACCAAGCGGGTTAGGAAGAGATGGATTGGAAGATGTGGATGAATTCAGTTGACTTGATGGGGCCGGAGCTTGAGAATGTTGAGGTGAAGTTTGGTGTTGATGTGTGACAGGATGGGCGGTATTCATCATACCTATCAGATTAGCATTATTCATGTTTGAAGTTAGCGTCGACTGTGAGGGTAAGGGAGGTGGACCAAGTGAACGTTGATTAGAATGACGTGGACTTGAATAGTCTGAAGGAGGTTGTTGTGGGGAGAATAAAGCTCCATAATTGTTCATTGCTGCTCCATTCATGTTGTTTGCTAGCCCGGCAGTCCCTGAGTTCATTGGCATCATAGGCGTATTTGAAGGTTGAGAGAATCGCTGATGAGATGGATTAAGCATTGATTGTTGAGGTTGTGAATTCGGAGTGATCGGTCGATACTGGAGACCAGGAGTGTTCATCGTTCCCTGTCCTACTCCACCAGGATTGACAGAGTTACCATGAGGAGCAAGAGGATCATTAAAGTGTTTTGGTTGTTCTGATGTCTTGAGATGACGCTGATTCAAAAGGTATTCTTTATAAAGTTTAAGTTCAGTTAATCCGCAATTGCCATACAAATAAGTCTGTTCAATAGCTGCCATGGTACCCTCAGATAATCTTAAGCCAGTACGAGGGTCGATTGGCATTGTACGAGGATCATAACGTCGAATCGGATGAGATGGGTTAGATCGATCTGCATCAGCATTCAAACTGATGGCAGTGATCACCTGACTAAGAGCTTGTTGCATAAGCTGTTGATGATTCATCTCTTCCATCGTACGTAGAGCTTGAGCATTTTGAGATGAAGGACCTGGTTGCATAGAGTTCTGCCATGAGTTGGGTAAGCTTGGAGTACTACTATTTGATGAAAGTCCTTGATTGTTGGTATGTAACTGATGCTGAGAGTTAAGAGTGATGGATGGATTCGAAGGATTATTGTAAAGATTGTATCCATTAGATATCTGAGGTGTGTACTGTAATGATGAATTTGATAGAGCGGGAGAGGCTGGTAGAGTTGCAGTCTGATTCGAATGAGGGTATGAATTAGGTCCCGCGTTCGGAATAGATTGTGGAAGAGCTGGAGGATGGTAAGAGTTGGGCAGTGTGGCTGAAGTGATATTACTATAACGTTGCTGTTGTTGCTGTTGATGTAATTGTTGTTGTAGCTGTTGTTGTTGCTGATTATGCAACTGTTGCTGCTGTTGTTGCAATTGTGTTTGATGATTATTGTAAATCCCGTTATTCATCATGCGCCAATCTTGATCCTGATTAGATTGAGACGGTGATTTGACTTGAGATCACTAATAATTAGCTATGAAGCTTAAGAAGAAACTGGCCGTAGAAGATTGTTATGATTTTTAAACTTTTGAATGAGACTGATCGAGTGGTAAGGAATCAAGAAACATTAAATGATTAGTGGTTTTGATTGATTCTTGAGTCTCCAATAAATGAGATTTTGAAGACTCAACAGTTAGAATATGATTTGTAGAACCCTCCAATGGTCCGAAAGAGAAGCTCTCCAACTGAATCTGAATACCCAAACGCGATGTGAAGTAGTGATCTGTGAATTGAATTAATTTGAAGGTAAAGAGAAGAAAGTTGAATGATTAGATTTGAAGATATCGCGCATTTGATTTGAAAAGTAAAGAAGTTGAAAAGTGGTGGTAATATTACTTTGAAATATGATCGATGAGTTTGATTGATATGACTGATTTGTAGTCGCGTGAATCTGATGAAGAATGAGGTCTTGGATTAGTAATAGTATCCTCGATTGTGCTTCCCTCTATTTAGTGATTCTTGAAATGATTGATTTTGAATTTGAATGTGATTATGTTATTATTTTTGAATTCTTCATTCATTCATTCATTCGTTCATTGATCGATGGATTGATTAGCTTTTACTTTCTTTCTTTCTTTACGTAATTGATGGTGATGGTGATGGTGGTTTGATGGATTGGTTCTGGAGAGAGTGAGTGAGTGAGTGAGTATGTAATACCTTAACAGTTAAGACCCTAGATTAAACTAGATTAAACGGCGTCAAACTGCATTCATCAGCATCTTATAACTGCATTACCCGGCATTGAAGCCACATGTAATCCCAACTAAAATGCATTACAACATTCAAAATCTGATTGTCTGCTTTGAAAACAGTCTTCATCCCTTGATTAACAATCCATTGTCATCACCTTGTTGAAAAAAATCACATTATTATCAACAATCCTCAATCACTCCTATCATTTAAGCTATGTAAAAGGTTTATTCAGTTATTCTTTCACTCCTTTCTCCAGTCTATCAATGATATATACATATATGTATAAACCACAATTCTCAAAACACACAACTTCAACTTCATTATCAAAAGTAATACTCAACAAGTCAATCAAAAAGATAATCCAATACAACAAACCCTCTAAAATTCTATATATTCCAAAAAAACCCCGTCACACTATTCCAAAAAGAGACCTACCAAAAGAAAAACACAATCTTGATGACACTTATAAGTAAATCATGGGAGAAAGAAAACCCACAATCTATGGATTGTAAGAGAAGAAGAAAAGAAAGATTATTTCATAGCTTTAAATGCTTCTTCAGTAGGTATACTTTCTTTGGTATGTTTAGCTTCATAATGAGTCACCAGTAATTTATAAGAAGGCGTTGGAGCTTTACAAATTTGACATGCTACCTATTATACCATCCCAAACAAAGAAGAAAAAAAGATCAATTAATTATCTCATCAACAAGTTTATGAAAGATTTCGGTGAAGGAGATTGACTTTGGTGACTGCTTGTTGAGCGCTTAGTTGGGATCCTTTTTGGGACCCTTGTTTGGCTGCATTACGTGCTCTGTGATGAAAATGTGGTTTGAAGATAGGTTTTAGTTAGCTTATTCAATCATTTCTTTTTCGAATTGAGCATGACGATGAAAGATTCTCTAATTCTTGATTTGATAGATTCAAAGGATGATACCTACTGTGCTTGTGCCTATGAGTCAATGAATTCAAAATGAATGAGTAAACTGATGAGATGATGTGGTATGGTGTTAGACTTGAAATATATATAAACTTTACTAACCTTTGCATGACCTCTAACCATCTTGATAAACTTCGGGAAAAAAAAGTCTTGAAGTTTGAGTTTATGAAAGTTTTCTACTGATTAAAAGGAAAGTTATTGACTTGTATTTCGATTCGATTCAAATTTGGGGTAAGTGTGTAAAGTCGTTAATGATTGATAGGTTGAGTGGGGTGTTCGCAAAGAAAGAAGTAGAAACTTGTCGTGCTGGAATCTTCTTTATCAATTGTCTTGAGACTTTCTCACTCGATAACATAAATCGGATACTTATCAGGGCTTGGTTGAGTCCGAGACATGGTCCAGCACAATGCGGTACATCTGCGATAATACCACATCCTTTAATTTTGTCGAACACCCCCTCAAAGCCATATCATGATTTTGGTAGCTTCAAGTTGGTTCAAGAAATAAACCAATTTCAATGAATGGAATAGTTGAAGTGTTGCGCCAGCCTTTGTTCCTTGAGGAGTGGAATGTATAAATTATGATGAAATTCTCATGGGGCACTTCAAGCCTGATTTTCGATTGCAAGTTCTTTTTAGCAAAGCACACGGATAATCTGTGATACATACATAATACGATTTATTTCTTGCTATCTTTTCAAGATTTACTGCCAAGTGGTTCCCAGTGAAACTTTCAAGTCTGATCAATCGTGTTTCCTTTTGACTCAAGCACGGTCTTGATAAATACAACAAGCTCCAGCTATCTATGTACCATCACCAAAACTTTTTTGTTGAAGATCATTCTTCCCATTAATGTTGCTACATTTTCCACAAGCATATTCATATTCAAGATAGAATTATATGTAACAAGCTTAGCTGTATGATAAGAGACTAGCTAAACAAATCATCCCACTGATATCTACAAAAACCCACTTCACATTCATAATTCATATGTAGCCACAAAAGAAAAGAATCAAACCCACAAAAGTGCATTGGCTTCCAACATTGATTCCTTGAAGATCTCAAGTGAAGGATTCTGATCTGAATTCAAAAGATACCAACCTAATCCTTGGGCCAATCTTTGAGAATCATTTGGTAAACGAGAATAAGGTCCAAGTATATATCTTCGATGTGTAGGATGTTTGTTAGCGAAGAAAGGAGTAAGGAGTGGGACTAAATCAGATAAGATAAATTGGAAAAATGGTAATGATCTGGTAGTGATATGGTGTAATAATGATAAGATCACCTTTGAAAGAAAAAAAACAAGTGTCAAATTAGCTATACGGTAAAAATTGGAAATCAAGTCGGGCTATTGCAAATGTCTACATACTTTTGATGCCGTGGGGTTCTTGTTGTCTAATCCCCATAAGACTTTTGGTAAACTCAGAATCCATTTTCTAAGCTTCTCTTGAGTTTCCGAGGAAGCGGAGTCCAGTTGAAATGGAGAGCTACATCCTGGTAAGTCGTCGATCTACAAGTATGGACCCATGTAGTCAGTGGAGCGAACTTATTACCAATGAAGCATATGCTATACACAAGGAAAAGGCTGTTCACAATGATAATCCTGCCTAAGAAACTGATGCCCAAGGCCTTGACTTCAGAATTTGAGCGAACGTGGTCTAGATGATCGATGAAAGCATTCATGATTTGATCGGACCAGTTCTGAATGGGATCGAGGTCAGTTGTATGATGTCGACGACCAAGTAGAGACCATATAGTAGGTAGCATCGCCACGTATGAATCAGGCCGTAATGCTGGCATGCTTGGGTTCAGTGTGATGGCATCACTCTAAGATCACGATCAGTTCAGCTGAGGGAGCATTGGAGGAGAATGACAAGGTGAACTTGAACTTGAAACGGAAGCGCACCTCGACAGTAAGTAACTGTGATATATAGCTTGCGACTCTCTCGAGTTGAATTAGAAGCTTGGTGTCTGGTTTTTTCGAAGATAACACAAGGAACGATACAAGTTCGCAATAAACAAGGTTGAGGTCTTGTAAAAGTTGTGTAGTCTGTTCCGGAACCCAAAATAAGTACATCATCAGATTTCACGAAAAGTTACTCAACTTCACCTTGATGTTCTTGCTATTTAGTTCATCAGCTCCAAAGATGAAATACGTTGACATCTTCTCCATGATATGTGCCAAGTTTTTGGAGTCAGTCGGAATGATATTGGAGTTCGATGTCACACTAGCACGCCATAAGTCACACAAAATCCTTCCGACACACCAGACCAATCCGAGATGGGTACTAGGCTCTTTACTAGCCAATTGAACAGTTTCATTAGAGGTCATTTCTGATTGAAAAGCTGTTGGAGCGGAGTCCAGAAAGATTGACAGCAAAACTGGGTTCATCACCCTGAAGAGTTTCAAGGGTGAGTCTGGAAAGGCATCTTCGTCTGATTTCTTTACATCTTTCAAGTTGTTATCGACTTGTGAAGATGGTGCATCATTACGAACTTGACTGTTAGTTGTGATTCGATCCATAAAGACTTCTGCAAACGGTTCATAACAGTGTGTATTCTGATCGTCAATACATTCAAAACCAAACTGGGATTTTGGTGTGTGAGAGTGCACAGCTTGATGTTGATCTGGAAGAATGTTTCTGAATTGTTCAAAGTCACGTGGGTTATCAAACGCCACTTGAAAGAACCACAGCGGAAGTGTTGTCTTTTCCGAATCTGAAGCGTCTAGACGAGTAGCAGCATGAATAAACCGACTCAAGGATTTCAACACCATCAGTTTGGACTGAAAGATAAAGAGAAATGTGTCAGCTTCATCATACTGATGGGTTTGCTTAGGGACTGTGACACAAGGTGTTTAATGAATAGTTGATTTACCGTGTCTGTGAGTCGATTTGAAGAGGTAGATGCGACCCCAGAGGTAGCAGCGTCTGGTCCGATAGAGAGCATAGAGAGATAAAGCTGTAGTAATCGTCTTCCATGCTGGCCTTGAGCTTTGGCACTACTTGAGTTTGTAGGTGATGTGGCATCAGACCACCAGCCACCAATCACCGTGCTGGGAGAGATTTCAAGGAGTAAGTCGACGATTTGAACGGCATCCACTCGAATTTCTGCAAAAATGTGGGCCAGTGCAGAGCTTGCAAAAAAGACGATGGCCGAGCAAAAGGGCGTTAACAAGTCCTAAGGATCCAGAATCATTCAAAGTATTAGATTTCGAAAATTGACATTTCAATGTGAGATTGGATCTACGAAAGATGCTACACATATTTAACGTACAGTGGGAACCTGTGGAAGGAACCAGGCGAAAAAGGCTATCAAAGCCTTCCGGACCGATGCATTCTCGTCCGGGATCAATCGAGCAGCACCATGTATGATTGGACCTAGGTTACAACGCCAAAGTTCATGATGAGCCCCAAGTAGCTCTCGAAGGCCGATTAATGCGTCTATGAAAGATCAATCATTCCCATGAGTTGAAGTCCTGATAACGTATGCAAGCGAATGTGATCAGAGGTCGTAAGGTTAACCTTTGCGAGTAGTATGGCTGTAATGTCGAAGATGAACCAGCAAATCATTCAATGTCAAATTACGACGAGTCGTTGGGACTTCTCCCTTCTCAGCTCCAATGTTTTGATTGGGTAGCGCAATGACTAATAACAAGAGAAAAACCATGCCAGTGTCAGTTTTGCAGTTGATCGACTGACATGAAAATTTGCGTACCTTTTGTTGAATAGGAAGTGTTGGTAGAATTGCTGGCAATTTGCTTTCCTTTTCCGAGCTTGAGTTTTGCTTTGCTGAAGTCAGCCGCTGCAGCTTTCTTCTGCTTCTGACTTTTTGGCATCTTGCAAAAGTTTTGATTGGCTGAAAAAAGATCGATGACTCGAAATATTTTTCTGATGCAAATCCACACGGTACCGT
>KZ147763.1:0-11298 GCA_002157085.1 Melampsora occidentalis | reverse complement strand
TCTCAAGCTCACATTTTACTGTGAAGTTTTTGTGAATTTCATCTGAAGTTCACATCTCATTGTGAACCATTTCTGTAGTTAACATTTTTTTTGTGAACTTCATCTGAAGTTCACATTTTAATGTGAACCATTTCTGAATTCCATGGTTTCTTGTGAACTTCACAAAAAGTTCACATTTCATTGTGAACCATTTCTGAAGTTCACATTGTTTTGTGAAAAGTTCACATTTTATTGTGAACCACATCTCAAGTTCACATTTTATTGTGAAATGTTTGTGAAGCTCACAATTACTCCATGAACAGTTCACAATGCATTTACCATGAGAACAGGAAATTGGAGTTCACTTTTTCTGTGAACTCCATCTCAAGTTCACATCTTATTGTGAACCATTTTTAAAGTTCACAATAAGATGTGAACTTCACTGAAGCTCACGTCTTATTTTTTGTGAACTACATCTCAAGTTCACACTTATTTTGAATTTGTTGTGAACTTTTTGTGAACTTCACTGAAGTTCACTTTGCATGGTGAACCATTCCTGAACTTCAGATAATGAACCAATGTAAGGGATGACATCTGACTAAAACTTGTAGTTTTTTTTGTCCAGATCTCATGATATCATCATCCTGATCATCCTCGAGCAACAATCTTAGATAGAAAACCCAAGACTAGTACGTGAACAGATTTGAAAAATCAATTTCATGTGGATACATTGATACTAATTGTCTTATGAATCACATTTTCTTCTATCTGCCTAGTTAACACCCTCTCCAGTTCTGCCTGTTTGTTTTGAAGGTCCTGAGCTCTTGCTCCATCCAGCAACATCACGTATCATGTTTAAATCAAGATAACATATCACATCATAACTTGGTACAGTCGTTTCTTTGTTACCTTACTTGTTTTACTTTGTTTTCCTTCACCTAAAGGTATCATACTATACTGCTTTCTCAAAACACTCACTGGATGTTTTGTGTTTTTGTTTTGTTTTCAATAATCGACATCACATTGGAATCATTTGCTACTCTGCCTATTGTGCAACAAAAGGATTTGTTTGTCATCATTCAAGGTAAGTCATATTCTTATTCTTATGATTGTTTTTTTTAATTTTAATTTGTTTTTATTGACATTCTTAAATCTGGAATCACTCCTTGAAAGCACTGTATCTAACCATGGTGCCAGAGGTTCAGTGCTTTCCCAGTGGTGAATGACCAGATGTAGTCCACTCCCCACTTGTGGCTCACCTTGGTGCTGCCGTGGGTAGTCGGGACTGATGGGGTATCCTTTTTGGCGCAAAACTGAGCCCTATTTATACTGGAACCTCTCTCTGCAAGATGGTGCATTTCATCATCCTTCTCATCACGTCCCCACACTGACAATAAGACTTCAAAAGCTGACACACCACATCTAAAGCAACAAGCTTTTGAACGGAGATCAAAAGCAAATTGAAACACATCATTATCCTTTTCAACCACAAGATTGTGCAATCGGTGTTTGACCTCTCACACAATTACAACAGCAGTGAGCTTTTTCGAAAAGCTCAAAACACTGCCTCTAAAACAGTGGATTACAATGACAGTGAGCCTTTTCAAAAAACTCAAAGAATTGCATTTAAAGCAGTGTGCTTTTTGTCATACTCTTCATCACACACCTACGCTCAGGATGTGCATTTTAAAAATCTATGGCCACTACATCTCAACTGAGCCGCGCTTTGGATCAAGATCAAAAGCGAATTCAAATCTCCCAGTATACCTTTTTGGCGATCCATAGATTGCGCAATTGGCACAGGAACTTTTGCGCAGTTAGACTGACAATCAGGCTTGCCAAGAATCTCAGAAGCGTGCATCTAGAGCATAAATTATACTGTTGTTATCAAAACAAGCGCTCGCAATCACATTCCTAATCCTACACATGATCAAAAACCATCAATTGTTACTTTTTGAGCTTGCTTTCAAACAATTTTGACTTTTCTAAACGCTACTTGATCTTGTGCGTTCATCCTGGCCTTTTAATTCAACCAGACTGCATATGTATAATGGCAAAAGTCAACATAAACACCCCCCCTCCAAAATAGGCCTCTATTGCTGCCCTTGCAAGGCTGAAGCTGTCCTTTGTTTAAAGCATGAAACTTGGATGTAACTGGCTCATCTTCTCTTCTCTCAAAAACTGCTCCCCCTATTATCTCTGACTCCAAACCCAACAACTCCCAACATGCAAATCGATCAATCTTCTTATGAAAGCCTTTATCCGGTCAATGGCTGTGTTAAATTCTACATTGCGGCTTCTTGGGACCACCCCCTCAATCCCAGTTTCATATAAATTAGGCAGGGAGGCTTAGAAGAGGAACCTTCACCTATTTGACCACAACTTGATTTTGCCTTCATTTGTTTCATTGACATAAAGCATACTGCCATAAGTTGCGACTTTCAATCTGCAAAAAAAACTTTGAAAGATTCATCTCATCTGCGCAACCAAACCATGCTGAAATATAAAGGTAATGACTATGAGGCATTCACACCCACTCCAACCAAGCTGGCAAATTATGGATGGGGAAGTCAGTTGAACGGGTTATTGAATGTTGCTCAGCAGGTGATCACAGGTTCCTGACACTCAAACTTAGTCACAGAGGGGTAACCCAGACCAGTTATGGAGAAGGGAACAATTTGGACTTCAAAGCCGAATCAAAAATACATTTACTCAATTACGCTGTTGTTTTTGAGAGGAGAAAAGGTGTCAGGTGAGGAGGTCAGGTAACGTTGGGATGATGCATTTGAATGTAGCCAGTTGGTAGCGGAAGAAGTTCCGCATTTGCCTGGATACACCATTGTCATTCATTCTGTTCATAGATGAGCTATTTCGCTTCTTTGAGTACGTGAGGGGGTTGATTTGTATATAGGGTGTTGATAATCTGATTGATGAGTTTTTGCAGCCCCTTCACATGAGGTGGATTTTTGTTGGCGGGAGGGCCCGTCTATTCTCTAGTCAACTAGTAGGTTCTCAGAGCCTTGATCTTGGTGCTCAAACTCTGCATTGAACTTGTTTGCCTTTTGATGATTTCCGCATTTAGATATAGTCTCATTCCTGGGGTAATTAATGCTAGTGTGATTTTTATTTGTTTTTTTGGATAACGTTTGAGAAATCAGAAGATGAGTGAGTGGTTTGATAGAACTTTGTGAGTATTCATGTATCAAAACTCATATTTGGATATTGATCAAAGGATTAACACAAGCTAATGATTTCTTTTTTTTTCTCACGGGGAGATATACGTCTGTATAATCTGTCATAAAATGCAATCCCATTCCCTCACCTTTCCCGTTTTTGCTATCAGAGATCTATCAGTTGTGATGGGGTTAGATTGAACTCAAAGATTTATCAGTAGAAAGAGATGACGTTCTGAAAGAGATAATCAACAAAAATATGTGACAAAACATCACCGGTTTGAAAGGAGTTAGTTTGAACACCGTAAAAAGCACACAGGGGGTTTGTGGTGTATTTTGCTAGTCTCAAGAAAATCCCAAGCAAGCTATGATCAGTCCCAGAAAAGTGTGTATTACATGAAAATAGTGATGATGATCAAGATGAAAATAGGGATGTATGCTGGGAACAAAATCAAAGCATGTAAAGGTCAAGTTACGCAAATGCAGCAATGATAGTGTCATTTTCTATGGGCTGTTTGATAAAGTATAGCTCAAACACTGGAAACAAAAAATGGGACTCTCATCCACTTGTGTCTTCAATCTAGTAGTGCAGAAACACCCTGCAACCCCGCTGGCTTCATTTTGAGGGTCTTACGGTCTTTGGTGTTGAGTCTAGCAAGCCATCTTGAATCATAGCAATCACTAGGAAGACCTAGCAGCCATTTTGAGGAGCCCACAACTGGGGCCGTTTTCGATTTGTCTTGCGCTTTCCTGGTTTTCTTCCAGGACGTTTAGGAACTTCATCTTGTCTCAATTGACGGTAAGTGTCATTGATGTACTCCACTAAGGCAGTTCCCAGTCTGCTTCGCCATACAGGAATATCTTGCACCCAATCCTCTTCCATGACCTTGTCATCAGATTTGTCAGACAAACAGTACCAAAAATCAAGAAACAGATCCTGGTAAACTCTCAGATCTTCATAATTCAGACAAGTTTTGTGACGTCTATCTGCAAGCTGCAAGTACCTTCAAGGTCTTAGTCTTCTGGTCATGATCATCAGCGTAAGACAACAGGACATACATTCATGGCCCGCTTTGCCCGGCAGTCCTCCTTCATATGTTTTTCTAGATTACTGTTATCTTTCAAAAAAAGTCGTTTGTTGTTGATCCAGTAGTTCAAATGAGTTGCCATTAGCTCTCTGATTCAATTGACATCAAGCTCTGCACGATCCAATTGGAATAAGTCCTCATACTACATACCATCCATTGCACATTTAAACATGTCTAAGCAAAACTCCAACGTCCTTCGGTTCGACTCTTCAGCTTTTGGGTCATTTTGTGCCGAGCTCAAACCAACGTAAGGAATTCCGTATTGCCTAAGCCTTTGCTCCCAGCGGTTTTGAAAGCCCTCACCCATTTCATCATCCTCAAGCCATTCCTGCAAGAGCTGATTAGCTCTGAGGATGTGAGGAGCTGATAGACCAAGGGGTGCAGTCCCATCAGGAAGGTCCAGTAATGCCTCCAAATCTTCACAAGTTGGAGATCTGGGGAAAGAGTTTTTTGCCCGGCTAACTCCTGCAAGGTATCAAAAATGCTGCTGAGTAGCTCTGGACTTTTCAAGCCAACCACAATGTTAGCTATTTGAAGTAGAGCCTGTTGCACATCAATGAGCTCACTGAATCTTGGTCATCATCCTTGGTCTCTGGATTCATTGTATACCGTTGTTTCCTTAAGCTTGTTGTCAGTTTATTTTGTGAGCTTTTGGAAGGTTGCACACATAACTTTGCTTTGGAACTTGGATTGATGTTACTTGTTTGTTGCACTGGGGTAACAGCAATATCAGCAGGTGTAGAATTATTAATGGGTGTTGATGAAGGGCGGGAGTTTGAGATCTATATAGGATACGTTAGGAGCAGGCTCAAATCCATCTCAGTAAACCATCTTTGTCTGTTACATAATGGAAACTCCCAATATCCTGCCAAGGGGGAAAGGAACATACCCTTGGTTCAGAGGATACATTTGTATGTGCCCAATTTGGTGTTGTACTTCCTTTTTCCATGTTTGCTGTCTGATGTACCCAAACTGAACTACCAGCAATCACAGAAGGTTGAGACTAATCATAAGGCAGTATCTGAGTCAGTGAACACATCATCCAGAATTTGACTAAGTTTTTAACCCACCCCTTTGGAGCCCTGTTCTTGGGGAAATGGCCGTTGTGTCCGAGAACTTGAGTCAGATTGATCATCAACTTCCATAGAATCCCCAGCCAATTCATTACAAGTCAATTCTGTTGGACTTCTAGCTTTGGAACTTGGATTGATGTTACTCGTTTGTTGCACCAGGGTAATGGCAATATCAGCAGGTGAAGAATTACCGATGGGTGCTGATGAAGGGCAGAAGCTTGAAGTCTATATAGGATACGCTGGGAGCAGGCTCTACTCCATCTCAGTAAACCATATCTGTCCGCTACATAATGGCTACTCCCAATATCGTGCCAACAATTCTGTCTGACTTCTAGTAATAGTAGGCTGATCAATCAAACATCTCAGAGAATCATCAATATGTATAACAAGGGCCAATCAAAGATTAGCCTACTTACTGCGATGAGCCTGGCTGATGAAGAGCCCAAATCACTATAACACCAGTAGAGCTTGCATCAAACCAATTGGAAGTTGATCCATTTGATTTTGGGCTAGTCAAAGGCTAATTTAGCACACTTGTGAGAAAAGAAGCATCTGTCCATATAAAATGATGATAAGCCGTCAAGAAATGTAACCTACTGGGATTGAGATGGCTGACGGGGCCTGGGGCGCTGAATGTTCCAATCTTCTCGGCAAGTTCTGAATGGAGATATCAATCAGTAATTCACCTGGTATGAAATATCTGATACATAATCCTTCACCTACAGTACGGTTGTTTTATCTATTCTCAAAACTCATCATTCTTCTATCAAATGTGTCTTGCTGGTACATCATCTGTTGATATGGTTGGTCTAATAGCTCTAGGCCAAGTTTAAACCGATCTTTGCACTCGTGCTGTGTTTTTGTGATTGCCTGTAAAAATCAGAAAGAGTTATTTGAGCGCTACTTTGCAAAGAATCAAGCATTGTTGAGACCAACCTACAGCATCTGTGATAATCTCGACTGTGTCAAAATTAAGCTCTGTGTTGACAAGATAGTCAGTAAACCTGAAAAATCATCTTGAGGAAAGGAAACACAGAAATACCTGCATATCTGACTCATGTCTAGTAATTGAGCAATCGGATAGACTTTGTTCTGACTGAGAGCCACTTGAGCTTGGGAGGTTGTGGATGTTGTTGACACGGCTCTCAAGTGTTGTTATCCTCTCTGTCAGGGATAGTTCTTTGTTCTCAACATCTTCTACTTGCCCTTCAGAATACTCTAGTTTTTTGCAGAAGTTGAGTTCATTGAGTTTTACCCGTTCCTTGATGTCTTGTATTGTTGTTTGCTGCATATCATAAGATTTTGCAAGGTCTTCATTTTTAATCAAACATTCCTGTTATACCCAAAAGAACCGGTCAAATCTAGGCTTCCCAGGAGTTATGCATTACTAACATTGATTTTTTGGAGTAATGTTTTTTCGGTCAAACGTGTGGCCTGGCATAAGCAAAAATTTGAAGAGTTTAACTAAGTAAGCTACCACTATCCTAGATAAGAATCTTGGATAGAGGAAAAAACAACTCTGTTGGACTGAATTTGTGTATGCAAAATATTTTCAACCTTTTGGAGTTTTCCAGAGCAGTGAAGGTGGGCATCCTCAAACTTATGCTGAATTGAATTGAGCTCTATGTTTAGTTGGACCTGGTCATCTTTCAACTTCTGGTTGCAGGAATCCAAGCATTGGAACTCTCTTTGCATAGACTTGATTTGCTCTTCATAGTGGTGGTGATTTGACACCTTGGACTGAACCAATTTGAAGTTGCTGTTTAGTTGTATCTGATCAGCTTTCAACTTCAGGTTACAGGAACCCAAGCGTTGCAACTTGCTGTGGCTTGATAACTCAGTCTGATGAGATGTATGTGTTTTCATCAAAAAAGGCTGCAAACTTTCAAAGTTCCATTTTGACCTCTCACAGTTTTTTGCTCATCCACTTTGAATTCCATTGCCTCAATCCTGGCATCCAATACATCTAGAGTCTGATGTGTACAAAAAACATTAAGCTTGGTTATCACATGAGCAGTGCATTTTTGCTCCAAGGATGAGAGTTGAAAACTTACTGAGCCCTGTTCATCAATCTGGGAGGTAACTGCTTCAAAGTCATCACACAGCTTGTTAATGTTTACTTTCATGCTACTGAGCTGGCTTTCCATATCTGTGAGTGAAGTCAGCCAATCTTCCAGTTTTTTCTCCTGCCAATCCCGTAACAAACATCATAATATCATAAGGATTTCATATGAAATGAAAGATCTCACAAATACACGCAACTATACCAGTATTGTTAATATGCTCCTGTAATGCAATGGGACTTCTTAATAACTCAGAAAGCTTCTCCTTGTGCAAGCTGAACATGGTACAAAGGTTCTGTGCCATAACAAGGTTAGATTACAAATTTCATATCAATAATAGCTCACATCAATTGAATACACAGGGTGTTGAAGTGTTACTGACTGTGACTTCCGTTCTGTCAGGCTGATAAACAATATCTGCTTAAATGAGAAGGGAGAGAAGGGAATTGTACAGATTCTTCATAAGGACAGACCAGTAATTCAAATTGGGCTTTGTGTTGCATATATGACATCTCAAATTTGGCCTAGTAATACAATACATGTGATGTTATATCTTGACAATGAAGCCACCAAGAGAAGTAAAAATTGCTTACTTCTAAGTCATTGATGATTTGTTGTAAAGCCTCTGAAGCCTTGTGTACGCTTTGAATATGGATAATCATAACCTACAAAGCATGTTTGTCAGATTGACTCAAGTGCATCCATCTCAAGCTAGTTGACTTGCTCACCTTAAGATTGTTCAAGGCCTGTAGAGAATCAAGCTTTGTTGCATTGTTTCAGCTGGCCATACTGGGTTTAGGAGTTGAATTTAAAAACGTGCGCAAAGGATATTTCTAGGGTAATTATAACAGGCAATGGAACCACAATGAGATGTGTTGTTGTATCCAAAAGATGTAGGGGTTCAAATCAACTGTGGATGTAAATGATCTTACAGATGTTGATTAATCTGGGATTTTGGGATGGCTATAACAGCGGAGTCAATCTAGTGACAGGATCTTGAGCTACGCGTGAAGCCCTTTGTATCTGAACTCAACATCATCCTTCTACAGCATGAAAGGAAGAAACTAATTTGTAGCATCAAGGGGAGTTGAACTTATGCAGACTCTGAATGCTGAGACAATTAGGGGTTGGAGCCGAGGTTCAACTGCCACTCAGATCAACAAAGGACACAAAGAACCTGGGCACCTATATCAACTCTTCAATTCAGCTTCCTCTTTGTCTTTCTCAGCTCAAGAGTATCAGTGAATCAAATGATGAACAGTAGTAGCACTACTCCCTTACATCAACACAGGGGTAGAGAAATAAGTGGTGGCAGAGACGTGATCTTCAACCTGAGGAGTAAAAACCCAGAGTCCACCTCAAATATATAGTTTCTCCACCAGCAAGTTTCCTGGGTAAAACATGTCTTAGCTATCATGGAAAAACCCACATTTTCCACTGAAAAAATCCTTAAACAAATCCAAGATGTGGAGGTAGCTTTCCAGTCGGAACTCTTTGGTGGTCAGTATTCCTTGCATATTTTCATTGACTACTTCCAAACGCCAAGACAATGATTGGTTTGATTCCTATTCCAGATGATATGTCAAAGCTGGAACGCCCTACCAACAACAAGTCTCCATGAACTCAATGCCACTCAACATGAATTTTGGATGCCACATTTCGAAGAAACACACAAACCAGTGAGGCCTAATGGTATGTAGAAAGTTTTTTGGTGCAAGAAAATGCTTGATTTATCTACACTCTGAGAAACTTGGAATTTGTACGTAGAGAACCCAGTCCATTTGGACTTTATGGATACAACACATCAAAGCGTTCAGTTGTCTCTGCCCAAAAGCTGTGAAAGAGCTAACAAAAGCCCCGGTAAGTTGTTTGAGAAGCTGTGGATTGATGGGTGGAAAGCTAGCTCATATCTGTCTCAGTCAAATCTGGTGTTTTCATGATTGCACTTCTTGTTTTGCTTGTTGGGGTTGTCATATTCTCTAATTACCATCAGCTTACCGCTTCATATGAATATGAACAAATAGGTATTTACATTGATATCATGTAGGCATCTGGGAACAGGGGAGTTCTATGGGTGTCAAGGGCTTCATATTCTATCTATTGGTTCAGCTTACTAATTTATTGTCTCAAGTCGAAAGCTTGGATTTGAATGAATGTGCAAAAGCCTACACCTGGCTTGGCCTTAATCTTCCAGTACTGATGGATATTTATTAAGAGCGGCTATGCACAAAGATAGTTGTGAGAACACAAAAGAAAGGAATTCAGCCCCAAAGGGTACATATACACCTGGGTTTCTGATGGATTTTCAACAATTGTTTGCTAAGTTGATTGCGCTCTTGCACCTGAACCAGAACACAACTGTCATTTGTGGGCTTTGAAAAAAGAAGACAATTTCTTATTCCAAGTCAGCACTTGGAAGCAGATACGCGGGCAACAACTTGATGTGATGACGAGTTTTGTGGGAGCTGAAGAGTGTTCAGCTTCTACAGCACTCCTATCCTCACAATTAGAACTCAGAAAAACAATACTAGAAATAGAACAAACTCAAAAAAGCTGGAAAAAAGAACTGAGATTCACCCTACGTGAGATCAGTCATCTTACCACCAGTCTTCAAAAAAGTGAAAATTTGGTTTCAATAGGACACGCTTGCAGGGTGTTTTTTGAAAGAGATCCAGCATCTTCAATTGTTTATCATTTCAATTTGATAGGGGATTCTTGTTTCAGCTGACAATGGCTCCTGAGTTTGATGGATTGCCCAAGATAATTCTGTATCTGAAAGAGAATGTAGTGCTGAATTGTATGAAATGTAATCTGAACAATTGATCAAAGTTTTTTCTGGCAGTGATTCTGCATGTGTGAGAGAAAGTAAATCTTAACCCAAAGAGGACCAGATCACAAAAGTGTTTGCCAGTATCAAGTTTCTTTGGTTTTGCATGAGCCGCAGCCCCCCTATAGGAGTTCTATGTCTATCTCATGGATGAACCTCTGTGAGCATGATGAAATGTGAGCTCCCACAGCTCCAGCAACCCAAATTACCGACCGCCCACCACTCAAACAAAGTAAATTCCCACATAAAAAGCTATCAAAAGAGTTTGAAATAAGGATATGCAGAAGTTACTTGGTGCAATTATCTGAAACCAATCTTCAAAACGGTCACAGAAAACAGTACATGCGCCTTCCCAGCCCACCGGAATCCGTGAGTGCCAGTTTGAAAGATCACATATGGGTGAGATTCTAGTGTTGGGGAATCTTCTGCAAGTCCAAATGACCAGTAGAGCCAAGACCACAAAAGCAGTCAAAGCCCAGAGAATAAGGAAAACATGAAGTTGTCTAGCGGTTACAAAAAGAACTTTGAACATTTAATATAGTTAAATACAAACATGATGAATTACAGTGATTTACAACCAAATCCAGCTTGTTCCACATGGCACGGGCAAGCTTGTGAGGATCCCCTTTGTTGGTTCTGAGGGGTCTGGCACTGGTGATAGTTTGTGTGCAGGTCGGCATTGGCTGTTTAGAATTGCAAATCTAGTCAACACAAGATTCTTCTTGGGAATTGGGAGATGAAATCTCTGACCATCAGATGCCGAACCTGGACCATATGCAGATTGAATTGCCAAGAAGCTGGAAGGTGAAACATGGAACAGAAAGGTTAGCTTGTGGGTGATGGTCCTCTGATCTGGTCATAAAGAACTTACATGTTGTTGTGGATTTGAGCGTTCAATCTTCAAAAACTGACCTCCTGTTTAAACTGATCTCACCCGGCTGGGAATTGTCTGCTCTAGATGATCCAGTCTTGACATTCCTATTACTCATTGTGATTGGTATTCGTGGATAGATGGCTATGCAGGTGATTGATGTGATCTAAAGCGGGAAGAAATTTAGTGGAAGCACTGTCAAAGGAAAAGGGAATACCCCTTGA
>KZ147759.1:1495-12639 GCA_002157085.1 Melampsora occidentalis | reverse complement strand
CATTTAAATGTAAAACAAGCCAACTTCTAACATCTCCTGTAGTAAATGGTTTTAAAAACGATTCGAATCAGTCCTTGAACTCTGGTAAAATCAAATCATCAAAATCTGAATCAAATGAACAACGTTTCCCTTCATGGAATACCATCTCTAAATGGGACCAAACCCCTAGCTCTAGTGATACGAAATCCGAGCCACAAGATCCTAGCCCGGCTTCAGATGGCGGTTGGTGGTAAATATATTTACTAATTGCTAGCACTCGAAAAACTCCTCGCATCCTAAGACTGGATATTATAATCGATGAGTACGGTAAAAAAGAAATCGCTTTCAAATTGCATAAGTAAAACTTTGTGATGATCTTTGAAAAGGAGAGAGTTAAAGTCATCATTATCATACCTGAAATGCTTTTTAAACACATTGACTGTCACTTGAAAGGATCCCAAACCTAGTGATATGCTTATGCTAAAGATATTTTATTTATTGATCGAAATCAAACAGAAGTGTTGAATTATATGACCAATATGAGATGAGTTGTTGACCCAAACGATAGCGAACCTAGCTGGGCCTCATAACCTCTAAAACTTGAGAATGTCAGGATGGATTGCTTACTTGATTTCAAAGTGATAATGGTCAAGTGGTTGAACTCTGACATCAGCTGAGATTACCAAACCAAACACTTCTCACTGATTCATGATCGCAGGTTATGTGATCAAACTTCATGATGAGATGAGTATATGGAGTGGTTGAAATGAAACTAGTTTTAGCTTATGTGATGCTTGATTGCTGAGTATAATCTTTTACATAAAGCTGTTGATGTGCATAATCGAGGTACGAAGTGCACAACCGATTTTGATTTCGAACCAGATTAGTTCTGATCAAGAAAATTACATCTTCAAAACTTATTATAGCTTCACATACAAAGAAAATTGATAAAATACCAGAGTTTCTTTCGAGTTTAAAAACCCTTCGGGTGTTTAAGTGAAAGGAGCATTATTGTTGAGCTTTCGATTGATTATGAGATGTAAGTGTTTTCATGGTTTGGTTTCGCATGATATATAGTCTGGTGTGAAGTTTGCAAGAATCGATAAGACTGACAATGGGTTTTCATGACAATGCCGGTGTTGTAGATTGATCAGCAATGGGTATGAAACCGTCAACCAAATCAAATTACATTCTTCTTGAAAACAAATGTAAATTGTCTTTTCCATGCTCAGCAGAATGATTAATATTCGAGCTGACCTAGTCATCTTCCTTATTGCTTCGATTGACAGTAATCTTATCATTTGATGAAGAAAGTTCAATGTCAAAGTTCACTAATCCTCAATCTTCATCATATCATCATCACCAAATTCACACAAAACTCCTTCAAACCGTTCTATCCTACCCTCACTTTCCTTCCACAGACTTTAGTTCTCAACCTTCTCCTTCTTCCCTCGAAACAGAGAGTTTTATCCTACTATCCGGAATCCTTACACCACGTGGGTTTTGAACTCCTCCTTCAGCTCTTTGCACGGATTTCTTTTCTTGCACAACCTTACAGGCAATATTGCTAATTTCCTCCTCCGATGCTCATCTGGTTTAGGTTGCCATCTCAGATCAAGCTCTGAGCGCGTTCACAGGGAACGGAATGAATTCATAAGTCAGTTAAATTATTCCCTCCATGTGATACCAATGATTCGAATTGAGCTGATCGACCTACTATATGGTAAAATAATATAACCAAGGTGAGAAGAAATCTAAAAAGTACTGTGAAGTTTCACATCAACAAATCCTATCAGTTTCCAATCACGATGTTACTAAAAACTTGATAAATCAAAAGCCCTAAAGCTTTGTACAAATATAAACAGATCAAGTTCTCTATGTTCTAGTAGTAGTACTTGATCAAATCAAAACATCTTGTGTTCTTTTTCTTGATGAAATTCTGATCAAACATCTCTACATCTTCGCATTGTCTGACGCCAGAAGTCTCGGAAATCAGGAAATGGAAAATTTGAATTTAATAATCTTAACAGAGATACAAAACTGAACAATATTAGAAAAGGCAGGCCAGGTTAAAGTCTAAATGGTCATGGTCAAGGCCAAATATGAAAATATCCATGTTCACCAATCAACTAAGACCACACTGATACATCTTAGCTAATGCCAACGCCGGCGTATCTTTGCTTTTATATTGGCTCGTTCACAATATCTTTCCATTGAAACGAGTTCATCTTCGATTGCTTGATCTCGAGTATCCCTATCTTCTTCATCAACAAAACCGTCATATACAACCAGTTCTTTGAGCTGAGGCCAAGTAGGTTTAAATAAGATCCTACTCAGTGCCTTGCAATGTTCTAATCTTATGTAGAACCATCCAAGATTCTTTAAAGATTTACAGCCCTGAAAGCTCCCTAGTAAGTGCGGGTTCCGGGTACAAAGCGTTAAGTTAGTCAGGGATGGGAGAGAGAAACTGAGTCCTGAATTCCAGGTGGGATCGATCGCCCAGCTACCATCTCCTTGATCGAAGCCAAGCGTAAGATCTTTTACATTAGGTGCAATGTGATGAACGATTTCATGCGCTGAACTTGGTGATACATCGCCGCAATTCTCAATTGCAAGGTGGGTAATTGTCTTCGGCCAATTGTAAAGACACCAGTTCTTGCTTGTACCGTCAATGTCGCATAACTCCAATGTTGATAGATATCGGAGTTTGGATAGATTATATCCAAAGGAATCTTCGTCAAGTGTTCCTTGATCTGTCGATACAGCTAGTCCAGTAAATTTCAGCGACTCGAGCAAAGGTAGACCGATAATGAGTTCTGATGGTAATTTAACCGCGCTTCCTTCGCCCATAAAATTTGTGAATCTCAACTGCCGGAGGTGTTTGAGACTGGTTATGAGCGGAAGGAGATCTAATAGGAAAGCTGATACTCCAACTGCGTCTTCCGCATCTCCGGGAAGTGTATAGCTAATATTTAGCTTAGAGAGGTTGGGACACTGAGTTATTAGTTTTTTTGCAGTATTCGGGGATACTCTCTCTTGAATAGCAGAGTTCATAACAGTAGCAAGATTATCGTAAAAGGGATCAAGGTCCATGCGTCCATCAGATCGACTGCAGTTTGTGGAGAGGTCCAGGTCTAGAGACCGGACAAGGGAGCCTTGTTTGAGGAGGATGTCTTCGGTCCACAGATCGATTGGTGCTGGCAGACGAGTAGGAAATTCTAGTTTCTGAACACTGTAATCAGTGGTTGATAGTGATGGGACTTTTGAAACAAGTTGAACTGAAGACGACTTACTTGCCAAAGCCATGGCCGACACAGCTGATATATTTCACGAGAAGTGACTGCAAAGGTTTGAATACTATTCAAGATTGGCGAGTTTCGGTGCAAATAAGTCTTGTACGGTTGCTTGTTGCCTGATTCCGAGATTACCACCATACGTTGACGCTTTCGAGGCACGATTTCACGATTTTCAAGCTCAGCCATGCGATCGAGTATGTCAAGTATGTGGTTGAATATCTCCAGAGGTAGATCCATGAGACCTGCACGAGGAGCTTTATGGCGCACTTCCTCAATTTGTATAACTTCTTTGATTTGATGAGCTGGAGTTCCAAGTCCTAGAAGAGCGCGAGACTCGAGTATATCGTTGACGGATGAGAAAGTGCCATGTTCTGGTAGGCCGAGTTGAAGGAAGATACCAAGGATTGAATCTTTGGACCAAACAAAACCTGCCGAGTCAAGTTCTTCAAAACACCTTTGAATGAAATCCAAATGTCGATTTACCGGCTTATTCAGCTCGTGTCGTTTAGATACGATCTCGCGCCAAAGCGCAAGCTGAGATATGCGACTAGGGGATGACATTTCAAATTATAAATTTTGCTAGCCGATTGTGTCTTCGAGTGACTCAACAAAGGAAAGAGCTGATCGAAGCTTCCGGCGTTCGAAGATGGATCCTGCACTGATGGTTTGACAAGTTCTAACGATTCTCAGATCTTCAAGATAATCAAAGAGTGTTTCTCATGAAAGCCGTTCATCCATTCAGAATCACCATTCAGCTCCGACCTACTCCGAGCATACCCGTCAGCCGCATTTCGTGTGAGAGTGGCATGCCCACCTGATTGAAGATCTTGGGATACTCTTGCAGCTGTCACTAATCACTATTGATCCAGCGAGAACCTGCGAGAACCATATGTATAACCCACCGGTGCAGATACCAAGAGTGTGAACCTTTCAAGCTCAAGGAAGGGAAGCACAACCATTGAATTATTTCTTGTTTTATCAATGACTCATTGTTCTTGGCCTCTGTAGAGGTATTCAGAAGTGTAAGATAATTTGGAATAGAAGATGAGGGCCCACATAGCAAGATATACATCAGGGTTATTTCTCAGTATCTCTTCTGATGTTTGCACAGTATTGGGCCTCTGAATGTGCTGATGCGAAGCAATGAAAGCCTATATAGATGCACTTTTTTATACCAACATCTGCTCCGAATACCTACAGCCACAGAGAATGACTATATATAGCAAGGAAGCAAGTAAGGTCTAAAAATTGATCTACATAGCAGTTATTCATTAACTGACGCGTGATGATACCCAACAAGGAAAACCATGTTATGAGGTATGGAAGGACATGTTACAGTCTAAGCGATCCCAAGAGATGGTGACAAAATCTCAATCAGAAAGGTTCAAACTCTCACATTCAACTGAAAATCATGCTCACTCACTCAATTCTGGCTAACGCCGGCGCTTCTGTATGATTGCTTGTATCTGGGCTCGGTCACAATACTTGTACATTAGAATCAATTCATCCTTGATCAGTTGGCGTGGAGGCTCTTGAGCGTTGTGGGGAAGGTGATGATTAGGTTGTACAACCAGTTTCTTGAGCTGAGGCCAAGTAGGTTTCAACACATTCTCACGCAGTGTCTTACAATGTTCTAATGTTATATAGATCCATGCGAGACAGCGTAGAGATGTACAGTCCTGGAAGCTGTCCAGTAAGTGTTCATTCCTGGTACGAAGCTGCAGGTCAGTCAAAGAGGGAAGAGAGAAGCGAGTTCCAGGTTTCCAGCTAGGATCGATTTCCCAGCTGCCATCGCCTTGGTCGAAGTAGAGCTTCAGATGTTTCAGGAAGGGTGCGATGTGCTGGATGATCCTGTGTGCTGAACTTGTTGATAAATTGCCACAACAGTCAATCGTAAGGTCGGTAATTTTCTTGGGCCAATCATAATGACACCAGCTTTCATTCATGCCTTCAATTTCTTTTAAATGCAGTTTTGATAAAGATTTGAGTTGGCAAAGATTAAATCCAAAGGAGTCGTCCCCAAGTCTTTGATGATCTACAGATACAGCAATTCCACTACATGTAAGCGACTCTAGCAAAGGTAGACTACCAATCAATTTGGATGGAAATTCAATCGAGACGTTCCTCTCCATGCCGTCCACTATGATTAACTCTCGGAGTTGTTGAAGACTGGATATCCGAGGAGCTAGAGTTGAGAGAAAATCTTCTATTCCACCCTCCTCTCCTGGTTCTTCATGATATCCATAGTCCATACTCAGCGTAGAGATATTGGGGCAGAGATCGATTAGGAGTTTTACATTATTTGGGGAAATCCACTCGTGATTCTCATCAGTGTCAATAGTGAGATTATCGTAAAACGGATCACGCCCCACAGATCCATAAGGTTTACTACACTCTTCGGCGAGTTGAAATGATAGAGACCGGACAAGCGAGCCTTGCTTGAGGAGGATATTTTTGGTCCACAGTTCTAATGGTGCTTGAAGCCGAGAAGGGAATTGTACTTTCTGAACACTGTAATCAGTGGTCGATCATGATAAGGCGTGTATTCTTGCACGAGCGGATTTGAAAATGACTCACTCGCCACAACCATGGCCGACAGAGTTGATGTATTTCACGAGAGGTAAGTGAAAAGTTTTGAATAGTGTTTAAAATAGGCGAGTTTTTTTGCAAATAAGTCGTGTATGGTTGCTTGTCGCCTGCTTCCGAGATCTCCACAATACCTTTGCGCTTTTTATCCTCGATTTCATTACCTTCTAGCCTAGCCAGGTGATCAAGTATTTCAAGTATATTGTTAAATACCTCGAGAGGCAAATCCATGAGACCAACACGATGAGGTTTATGTCGTAATTCCTCGATTCGAATAACTTCTTTGACTTCGCGAGATGAAGTTTCAAATCCTAAGAGAGCGCGAGATTCAATTATTTCATCGACAGATGTGAAAGGGCTATGTGGGCCTTCGGGTAAGCCGAGTTGAAGGAAGATTGTGAGGATCGAGTCCTTAGACCAAACGAAACCGCCCGCGTCAAGTTGATCAAAACGCCTTTGAATGAAGTCGAGATGTCGATTCACCGGCTTAGCCACCTCGTGACGTTTGAAGGCAACCTCACGCCAAAGTGAGAGCTGGGCTGTCCGACTCGAGGATGTCATTTCGATATCTGAATTTCAGTCGGTTCAATCTTCAAGAGGCTCAATTGAGCAAGCTGAGAAGCCTTTGATAGGCCAAAAGCTCAAGATCGTAAATGTTTGACGGTATGGAAGAGTGTCGGTAGCCCATGAACTTGATTTCTTTTCTTCGAGACTTCATCACGTCTTCGTAGACCTGAATAGACCACCCTTGACAAGACGGGGGCAGCCGCATTCCGCGTGAAAGTGGCATGCCCCGACTAAATCTGGCATGATTTTTCAGCTTTCATCATCAAGTTTTCAAATGTGAATCAAAACCAACTTTGAACTCCTAATCTTGATTTGCAGGTCTGGATCTTGAAGATGGTTCTGAACATATTTATCAAGAAAGAGATGAATTGGTTAAATTACTCTAGCTAACTTTAACTACATTCTGAGCTGATATAAAGGTGGGAAAAAGGTGGGAAAAAACCGGGGAACTTCATTTCAAACTGAACAGATCTCAACAGTTCCAAATTGTCTTCTAGCATTGGCCTGATGGAATCTGTAATTAAATAAGCAAAGACAAAGAGTTTGATGTTGTAGTACTCACTTGAATGAGATCACCTTGTACATACATGTTCTTTGTCTTGGGTTGCAATCTAAGCAATTATTTTGTTGAACAGCTGTCTGTTAACCCTAATTTAAAGTTAAGGCTCTTACATAGATAATGTTGCCAACTTCATGGGTTAATGTCCTTCATGCTGCTGAAGCGCCTCAAATGACTTTGGAGGCAGCATGAGGCATGTAACTCCAATTGATTAAGCCTAAACACAGTGAATGCAATAGTTTCCCCAAGATGAATGTGTTGTGCTTTCTAAGGTTGAGATCATTGAAGAATTCATCAAAATTGTGCATTTATCTTGATACAATGATATCAAAAGATATGAGGGGGACTCTCAGTGTCTTCAGATCTCACAAAAATGATCAAACGTCAGCTAATGTCACGGTGAAGTGGTACAATAAGGATTTTTTTTATCATTTCAGAGTCTTGCATAAAGAAATCTCAACATTTTCAAATCATTATCTTACAAACTTGACAAGTCAAAGATCATGTTGTTTCAAACGTAAAAATTGATTAATTAAAGACAAATACTCATATCCTAGTACTCAATGGAATCAGATTATTGTCTTGTATTGCAATTGAGGTAAGCAACTGTTTTGAACAGTGGCCTTTACTAAGCAAGATTGGGAAGAGATCATACCTTGAGTGTTGAAAGTTAAAAATCCTCCCACCAATCTTGTGGGTTGATGTTCTGTATCCTCCAGATGACTGGTGATGCAGCTCCAGGACTTTAACTGCAATTGAACAAGTCTGAATGCATTAATTGCAGTAGGTTTTCCAGATATCTGATACTGACTCTCACTGATCCTTGGTGAATTTGTGCCAGATGAGCACTGAACTTATTACTATGAAAAAAATATGCAGACACAAAGCCTTGAATGAAACTTAATATAGAGAACAAAAGCTTAAACCTTTCAAGCTTGCAAAAGGAAAGTAGCATCATCATTTCATATGTTATCAATCACTCCATAAAGCCATCAGATTCAAGAGACCAAAAGGGGCAACACTCCTGACAAAAGGAAGAAAAATGATCATGCCTTTATTTTACATCAGTGGGAGCTCTCAAAATCTGTTCTGGTGCCTGCGCTTCATTGGGGCTTGCTCAATGAATAATGTTTCAATTCTGAAAAAAATCAAGACACATATCAGTGCACATCCCTACACCAATGTTGGCTCCTCAGATAACCACACCCATATGCAAGAATAGTGAACTTTTGGGGTACTGTTTTTGAACAAAATAACCTCTTTGAAGAATTACAGAAAAATACAAGTACAGGCAGAGAAGCCTACAGATCACAATGAGGATCAAAGGTGTATTGTTTTGATGTCAAACTGTGAGGTCTATTACATCTGAAATTTTATGTTGTTAGACCTTGAGAGCGGTTGCATGAAATACTTTATCATGGTCCATTGGTAAACTTAAATGTTTTGTTCATTCGTCCATAGCTGTTCTCAACGGTGATGTCCATTGATTTCCATTTTGGATCATAGAAAATCTGAATTTGGGGTATAGCTGGAGTAAATTTGAGTTCCAATGAACTTGCAAACATTTCAGAAGTCTTTTTCAGCTTGATCAACATTTTAGAGTCTTGTTTTTTTGATTTTTGATTGTCAGACAGAATGTTAACTTTATTGAGTTTGAATGACAAATTCAATGTCTTTTCAAGTAGTGATCTCGATTTTCCATGAGCTTGAAGACTTCCTATTTTTTAGCAAGGTGTTATGTTAAATAGATAAGTCAGACCTAGAATGATAGAGTGTTGTATATTGGTCTCATTGTTCATGAGGTCTTGACTCTTAGTGATTGAAAATTGAAAGAATTGAGCTTCAAAATGCCAAAGTAGATATTAATAAAAAATACAATACATGCAGGGGACATGAGGAGTGTTGCCAAGATGGATCTATGAATCAGGCATGCTGTCACTGAGGTTGAAACACACAGAAGATGAGATTTTTCAGTACTAGGAAAAGCTGGCCTGGTCACGGTCTGAGAGAACATGATAGAATCTCAGATAGAACAGGTCAACCCCTGTTGTTCATCCCAAAGCTAGCCTGTCTCACAAAATTATGGCTCGTCCATGAAACACCGTCGCCGGTACAGGTTTGCCTTGATATTGGCTTGTTCACAATAATTCTCCAATGAAACCAATTCACCTTCAATTGCTTGATATTGTGGATCTTGAGTGTCTTGGTTGAAATAATAATCAGGGCGTACTATCAGTCTCTCGAGCTGAGGCCAATTAGCTTGAAACAAAATCCCACTAAGTGTCCTGCAATGTTCTGACGTTCTGTAGGTCAACCCAAGACGTCTCAAAGATCTACAGTCCCGGAAGCTGTTCAATAAGTAAGGGTTCCGGGTAGTCAGGCTCAAGTCCATTAAATGTGGAAGAGAGAAACGACTTTCAGGATCCCACACAGAGTCGATTTCCAAGCTGTCATCATCTTCCTTAAAGGCGAGCAACAGTATTTTCAGGTGCGGTGCAATTTTCTGGATGATTAGGTGTGCTGAAGTCGATAGTAAAGCATTACAACGGTAGATTTTCAGGTCGGTGATTGTTTTTGGCCAGTCATAAAGACACCAGCTCTCGTTCATACCTTCCATGTCGAATAAAAGCAATGTTGATAGATGTTGAAGTTTGGATAGATTCATTCCAAACGAACTATTGTCGAGACTCCCTTGATCTGCCGATACATCTAGTCCAAAACAGCTGAGCGACTCAAGCAAGGGTACACCAAGAATGAGTTTTGATGGAAATGGCATCAAGTCTTTATGTGATAATGACAAATTTCGGAGCTGTTTGAGACTAATTATGAGAGGAAGTAAGTCCAGCAGAAAATTTGAGACTTCGCCAGCGTCGCCCGGGTCTCCACAAGGTTCATACCTGATGTTCAGCGTAGTGAGATTTGGGCATATCTTTATTAAGTCTTTTACGTTCTCGGGGGAGACACACTGGACACCAAATTGCGCTTGAATGGTGAGATTATCGTAAAAGGTATCACGTTCTGCAAACCCTTTCGGTTTACTGCAGTTTTTATGAAGCCCAAGTTCTAGAGATCGGACAAGAGAGCCTTGCTTGAGGAGAATGTCTTTGGTCCATAGATCTATCGGTCCTGGGAGAGCAGTAGGAAATTTAAGTCTCTGAACATTACAATCAGTGATTGGCCGTGATGAGGATGTTGAACAAGTTGATTCAAAAATGACTCACTCGCCACAGCCATGGCCGGCAGATTTGATATATATCACGGGAAGTAATTGCGAAGGTTTGAATACTATTCAAGATTGGCGAGTTTCGGTGCAAATAAGTCATGTATGGTTGCTTGTCGCCAGAGTTCGAGATTACCACGGTACCTTCGCTCTTTCGATGCTTGATTTCAGAGGCTTCAAGCCTAGCCATAAGATCGAGTTTTTCAAGTATGTTGTTGAATACCTCGAGAGGTAAATCCATGAGACCCAGACGACAAGGTTTGTGTCGTACTTCTTCAATTTGAATCACTTCTTTAACGTCATCAGATGAGATTTCGGACCCAAGAAGAACGCGAGATTCTAGTAGTTCATTGACCGATGAGAAAGAGCTTTGTTGGCCTTCTGGCAGGCCCAGTTGGAAAAAAATCGCGAGGATTGAATCTTTGGACCAAAGAAAGCCTTCCGAGTCAAGTTCGTCAAACCGCCTTTGAATGAAGTCAAGATGTTGCTTTACTGGCTTATTCAACTGGTGGCGTTTGGAAGCAATCTCGCGCCAAAGTTTGAGCTGAGTTGTGCGACAAGACGATGACATCTTGACATGCAAAAGCTGATCAGACATATCTTGAAGAGCCTCGACAAGGAAGAGAACAGATGACCTTCTGATGAATTGTGAATTGACTCTCAAAGATAGATCCTGCTGAACGAACAATACCGATAATTCTTTGATAGGTGGTTCCTTGGATGTTCAGAAGAATCAAAAGTGCTTTTAACACTTCACCATTTCTCTTTACGGCTGAATAAACTTTCAAACTCAAAGGATTGGCTCTGGCAACCGCATTCTGTGTGCAACTGGCATGCCCTACCTGCCACTGGAATGATAAGTAGATCTTGTTTGCAGCTCTTGTAAATGTCGAAGAACACCGTATGACCTGAACAAAATAGTGCTAAAGATGAGCAC
>KZ147756.1:1560-11737 GCA_002157085.1 Melampsora occidentalis | reverse complement strand
ACACTTATGTTAAGTGAGGGATGATCTGTATCTGGGCCTTTTCAGACACATTGTCAGAATGAATGTGGTTAAATCATGTCTGAGGACATATCATGTGATTCAAAAAGGCACAACCACAATCATTTGTGAGAATGTGCTATGAGTGTTTGTTGTTTGACTAAGTCCCTCTTGCCATTGACCAAACAAGTGGTTGCACATCTAAGTTATGAATGTTTGGAAAATGCAGTCAAACCCAAGTCCATACCATATTATACCCATGACCCCTTCAAGTATGGTGTATAAATTCCACATTTGTGGTGGAGGCCAAACCTGGCATAGTCTCCTCTCCTCTGGTCCCATACCATAGCTGTTTTTTTATCAAGAAAAGCATTCAAGTACTGAGCAATGTGCTGGACCAAAGTCTAAGGGTCATCGGTTAGCAAATTGTGGCATCCCAAATATCTTGCACAAGTGTCTTTTGGCCCAAGGAAATGCTGAAGAACAATTTGGATTTCACACCAAAATATGCGCTGAGTACATATGGTGTCCCTCTTACCCCAAAATAATGATGGCTTCAAAGGGTTTTGCATGCAAATCCATGTGTCTGGGTCTTCAAAATCTGAATATCCATAAAAGGGCTGAATCACTGTAAACCAATATAGCAAATGGAAACCACCAAAGCACATGGCTTTGAAAAGTTTGGACTGCAGCTCAAAAGGTACAGGAACAGCAGAAATCCAATCCTGAAACCTCAATTTTGAGGGGGAAGTTGCCTTTGAGTCACTTTCCAGGCTTTGACAGTACCAATTACTATGTCAATGTGAAGCACAAGTTGAACGCTCATCAGAGCAGCCCATGCAAAAACAAAACAAATATTAATATTTTTTATGAAGATCACTACAATGTATGTAGCAAGATCTATTGAGGTACCAATTGTTCTTCTCTATCAACCTGCTGGGACCAACTCATCACAAAAAATACAAAATACATAATGCCAACACAGCAAGATTATGTGTTATATATACAAATACAAAAGAAAACACTTCAACTCATGTATGCATTTGCAAAAGATTTTTTTTTCATTTTTTGTTCAAAGGGGTTTTTCTTGCTAAAACATTTCAACATGACAAAAGAAAAGGAAAGGGAGAGAAAAGGGAAAAAAAGGAAAGTGAAAGATCCTATTTTGACTACATGTAAAGAAAAAGAAACAGACTAAAACAAAATCTCACAATACAATTGACATATATCTCAAGAGGTTTTCCCAACAAACCAATCTAGCAAACAAAAACATTCAAAAGTCTCATGCAACTTCCTAAACAAAGAAAAAAAAGCAACTTTTGATACCACTTCTAACTAACCCACCAAGACAAGACCATCCAAAGCCCTAAGGCAGCCACAGCCGCCTTGAGAAGTGGTCTTGATGTTTGCTCTAATTGTGATTGACGTTGTTGAACTTTGACACCAAGGCCTTCAATTGCATTATTGGCACGTTGGGTGGTAGAAGTGTTTGATGCTGTAGTACTGGTGACAGTAGATTCTGAAGTCGTTGTAGGTGATGCTTGCTCGTCTTTTTTCTCTGGATTGGAATCTGCTGGTTTAGGCTTTGGGTCTCCCATGTTCGGCAAGTCCACAGCATGATCTGCATTCAGGTATTCAGGAAAAAGTGCTCGAAATTTGGGTTGGGCACTGGGTTTGAAAGACAAGCGAGAGAAGTAATTTGAATATTTAGCCGATGAATTAGAAAAACCGGTTACTAAGTGATCAATAAAGGGTCTATGAGTTTTGAAGGGACTCAACATGTTATATGCATGGGATCGTTTAGCATAAATCCTTCGGTCAGCATCACTCGAGCGTACACTACCGGTCGTCATCTCGTCTCCAACCATAAATGACAGTAGTCCAGTGAGACTAGAATTGAATTATGGATCAGCGTCTACCTCCATTGAAGAAGGTAGCCATATAGCTTACATAGTGGCCACGCTCCATGCAGGGTTCCCTAGAAGATGCTCCAGTATCAGTGGCTGAGTCTATCACAAAACGAGTTGGCATGATGAACTCACAAGATCCAGGATGGTAATCACTCATACTTGTGCAAATCTTTCGATCGGGCTGAAATCTACCTGAAGGAGTGAGCATTTTGATACCAGGTGGTTTGAATGGATCTATTTATCACAAAATTCTATCGTTTCAGAACACTTGTTACGGAACGGAAGATATGACAAGAGAAAAGCTAGTGACTGACAATCCGCCGGAAAGATGACTGTCCCCCAAACTAATAATCGAAATCAATCAGAATAAGTCAGTCTTGTGGATTTGATAAGGGAGGCCATGTATACTTGTAGACGAGGATGTAAAGAAACTAACTCACATTCACCACCTTCGTAAGGAGTGTCAGGTGGACCTCGGATGATGTAATGCCATTCGAGGATATCAGATTCCTTGGGCCTTGCAATAATAAAGGGTGGAGGGGCTTTATTGAGATCGGCATGTTCCTGTTGGATCGTTATCGTGAGATGACTGTCAGCTGAAGAGGTTCGCTCAAGATATAATTATGATTCAAATGGGGGTTTGCCCACCTTCATCAGTCGTTTGTGAGCCTGTTTGGAAGCCATTGTTCAAGATGAGCTTCTCTTAGAAAATTGGTCTACTTGAGTTTTGGTTGGTGTTCTGCTTGAGTTGATTTGCTTGAGAAGGATATGTGTGAAGTTGTGGATGAAGCTCGAAGAGAAGAGTCAACGAGGTAATCAGAAGTAAACAATTTAAACTTAAAGGGCGATAGTTATCCCTAAATTTTAATTAAGGTACATACTTTAAATATCTTAAGTTTCGGTTGTGAATAGGATTTTTCTATCGACGTGGCCAAAGCAAAAGAACCTTCTACAAAACTGTAATTTCGAATTCTACTACTCGAGCAGGAGTAACTGAGAGACTTGTGGCGGTGAACTTCCACTTGAACCTCGCGACTCGCGAGTCTCTCAAATTTCACATTGTCATCACACATCTACTGCGTTGTGCTTGACTTGGAATATGATATGAAAGAGAATTTGAGATATGATGTTAAAAACCCAGGACCTCAGAAATTAAAGTCACATCAATGTAAACCAATCAATGATTTCTGCGGACCAGCTGTTCTACATAGTTGCCAACTTCCAACTCTTCCAAGTCACTTCATCCTGTGGTAAGATAGACAAGGCTCAACTGAAGGAAACCTAACCAATGCTTTGTGATGAATGATCCTGAACAGAAGGTTGTTTTTGTCTGGAGCACTCAGCTATCATATCTTCCATCCTTCTCCTGCTACTTGTTTTATGTTCCACTATGTCATCCTTTTGGAACACATCATGTCACACAATACCTTTAAAAAATTGTGTCTCACATGTGGATGTGCTTGATGAGCATGAAATTTATTTCTATGCTAATCGTCCCAGGCAAAATCATATAAATGATGATAGGTGTTTGAGCAGACCCAAGATGTGGTAAACATATATTGTATGTACTTTAACCCTCCAGTGCTGTACCCAGTGTTGTAAAGACAAGAATTACAAGAAACTGTCATGCATGTTCTTTTCAGGTGAGTTCTCTTCAGTTTTAGGAAACCTGGAATTCTGTGTCCACATTTTTCATTCATATACTCACCATTGAAGATCAGGTAAGAAAAACAACCAAGGCATTACATTGCCTCTGCACAGACAGTCATTTACAGATAGCCTGCTTTGCACTTTCAGGTGTCATGATAATTGACGGCACTGGGCTGCAATGAAAGGAGAAACACATGATCATCTGTTGAAAGGTAGCAAAGATAAGAGAGTAAAGTAAGAAAATCATTGAATAATCACAACCACAAATAGCATCACTTTTGGACCCATTTCTTGAGGCATATTCTCACAGCATATGCTATGAAGTTGTGACTATCATGGATTATACACACTTGCTCTCCATCGAGCATAAATGAACCAAAGGAACCTAGACAACAGGGAATGTAACTCAGTGATTGCAAAGAGGTATTGAAAGATGCGCAGATGCTGAGCAAGTTGTATGCACACGCTAAAAGGGTCTTTGTGGGATGATAACCAGCGTGACAAAATATTGAATTCAAACCAAAATCTCTACCAAAAAGTATTGTAAACTTTACTTCAGGTGACTTGAATATTTGAATATTCTGGTATTTTTTCTTCATTTCAAGAGTCTAAGCCACACGATTTAGGCGCCATTTTATAAACTTTGAGTGGTATGGCAAACCATTGCTCAAAGATGATGTCGAATTTCTCAGTCCTGGCAGTCTGGCATGTTCAAGTTTTCTTGCCTTTGTTCTCTGAAAGCCCAAAGGACTGCTCATATATACTGGTCAAAAAGGCTGAGTTTGGGCTTGGGACTGAAGAAAATGTTCACCGGGCCGACACGGTTCATCATGATCGGCCAATTCAATAGAACATGTTTTTTCCGTTGATATCAAAGACATGAAGAGGTGCAGTGGAAAACATTCAAATCCTAGGATAACCGGAGAGAAGTGTGTGATACATCTTGAGCAGAGCAAACAAGGGATGGTTTATCTGAGCGTGAAGGTGCTGGCTATAGGATTCTTTGGGTAGATACAATTAGAAGATACGTGTAAGTGATAGTTTGGCAAAATCAATGACAAGGTAAGCCTCTATCGAGTTGCGGGGCACCAGGTTAGAAGTACGAAATCCTTACCTTGAAACGCTACGACACCCATCGGTTGTGCTAGTTGGCCCAAGGAGAGACCTGCAAAAAGGATCGTAGCTTAGGATGTGGTTCATAAAGTGCGCGAGAGAAGAAGTGAAGGATGTTTGTTCACTCACATTCTTTCAACGGAACAAGTTACGTAGCTCGCCCTTTTCTTTGAGTTGTTGCAAGTCCGAGTTACCTCCAATATGAGTTTTATGAATGAAGATGTTGGGTACAGTTCCTTGACCAGTCTTGGTCTTCAGATAAGCTTGTTGCTCCGCACCATCTTCGCATTGATCGAGCTCGACAACGTGAATTTCCTGACCAAATTCTTTGAAAGTCTTCTTGGTCGAATTGCAATACGGACAATGACTCTTGGCTATCCGTATAAAATCATCAATCAAAGGACAAACTACGAGAAGCCGTGAGTCGCTTGGAGATCGATATACTCACAGAAAACTATGATCGCGCTATTAGATGATTACGAGAGTTAGAGGGAAACAGACAGAAGAATATGGTCAACTTAGTCAGAACACGAGCCGATCCAAGATGCAGGAAGAAGATATTAGAGAAACGTTGCTCAAACTGTTCACTAATCGCATCCTCAACTTTATCCTTGATTGTTTGTGAAGTCATTGTTACGATTCGGAAAGGGATGAGTGATCTACTCTGAGACGTGATATTGGGTGATGGTGGTTAAAGAGAGGAATGAAATCGTTATCTCTGGTTTTAAATGGTAAGGTGATCCAATTTCATGTCGTCATATCCGGGGTCGGACCAAGTATGATGTCATCTATGTGCCCTTATTGTAAAACTTACATACACTTGATTCTGCATGCATCTGAGTTGACTTTACAGTGGCTTTCCGTTGGCAACCGTTGCTCTTCCTCGTTGAAAACACCATACCAAGTGGATGATGATCATTGGGGGGGGTTGATGCCTTATGACTTGTTTCATTGGATATCCCTTCACGATACAGCGGATATCACCAAACCTTAGATACCCTCCAGCTGGCTTGCGCGCAAAGGTATGCAGCTTCAGAGTCTCCTTTGCCCATGGGTCAATCTTTGTGATGTTAAAAAGTAGCCAAAGTCTACTCAGAGAATCACAAGAAAGTGATTTCATGACTGGTTTGTGAACCAATCATGAGTACATATATCCTCAACAGCTATAATGACCCATGTTTACCGCTCCTGAACCACCATGATAGCTGAATATGTGCAGAGACATCCTGGCCCATCAAAGTTTCCAGGGGCAAAGTTATAATTATGTATCAGCCTCCTTGTCCAAGACCCCCCTTACATGTTATCAATAGATGATCAATCCAAAACCTAAACTCTCAGCATACCACAAGGTAAGTTATGATGTATTGATCAAGAAAGATTGTGGTATCAAGAATTTGGAAAATCTGTCTCTAAGACCTTCTTAATTAGTCAGCTGCATACTTTGCCAAGAGCCTTTTGTTTGCAGGCTTGACTCGTGAGCAAGGTGCAAAACAGCTAGTGTCCTTGATTTACAAGCCAACGATACAAAAAAGCTCACATTATCCGGTATTGATCACAAGAACTGACCTTCATGACTAAAACATTGTTGTTGTCGCTGGAATTTCGAGTCTTTGGTTCTATAGGTTTGAACACCATAATTGGATCCAGTCCAATCTTCTAGCTCTCACTGGGAGGAATATTCAGTCACTCGTGTATGAGTGTGCCAAGGTGTGCATCAAGTTACTCAGAGTCACGGAGTGCACAGGCATCCACTGGGACCACGGCATGACTGCGTCCGCGTATGCACTCCGTGACTCTGAGTGACATGTCGCAACCACCGGCTTGAGTGCCGAGACGCTTCGTAAGCTTCGGCCGGGCTTGCCAGTTGCCATAAAGCTCAACTTTCCCTCAGTTGAATCCATTTTCGGGGTCCTTACATAGAATTCATGGATCATTAAACTCAATGGATCATCATTGTTGATACGTATCAAAAGCCCTCGACAATTTGAAATTCAATGCTTATCGCAATTTGAGTTGTCTTATTTCTTATAGTGCGATTTGTACTACAATGACGCGCTGAACAATTTGATACAAAATGACTCACATCGAAGCTATGTATGTACATATGTATAGCGAATAGACGGCGGCGAGTCAGTTCTTACTCCGGGACGTTGGCTCCAGCCTTCCACAACAGATGATGATGTGGAAGCTTCCGCCGAGGAGGAGAGAACATATGTACACAGACTGTACGTGACTGGCTGTGGTGCAGTCGTGTAACCCCATTTCCTTCAGAAGGACTTCAAGAATGTCAAGTGCCAGATATATGCTAAAGGGTCACGGTGAGATCAAAGTGTTCAGTTCAACCAGGTTCAACCGGTTGTCGATGCTATTGTCTATTTTGTCAATCGCGGAGTTGAAACTTTCTCATACATATGGCCTTATAGATGCTTCATTCACCTCTTCGCCGGCGGCGTTGTATATATATAATATAACCCCCGACGTGATCACCGCTGACTACCCAGCTGCACGTACTCGACTTGAATTTTGAGCTGTCTCGGCTTTGAACGGCCTAAGATTCCATGATCTGACCAGGCCACTTTTTCGACTGAGTGCTTACATCAAGAATATATTTTGAAGCGTAAGAATCGGACACGATGGTCCAGCCAGAGGAGCAGAAGATGGTGGCCTTCGTGATGCAGATACCACCCAACATGAATCCATATTACGCTGCCGCAACTTATCTTGATCAAGAAACCAAGGTTAGTCAAATCTTCCGGCTCTCAATCTGGGTGTGAAGTGACATCAGGCTTATTTGATCCTGGGTAATAGGCTGTTTTACTCCCCAAATGGGCTCGAATTCTCCTAGCAGTGATCGCAGGGGGCTACGTTGTGTATGGTCTTTTTGGCGTTTAAACATTGCATCTCTTCGGACGTAGTGTTAATACCTGTTGTTTATATCTCTATTTCTAGAATGTTTCTCCAATGCTTGCATTTATTGTACATCAGGATCATCACGAAGACCTTCAGTTTCTATTCTTTCACAACACGTGAGTGAATTCCATTGACTCGATTCTCCCAGAACAACGACCCTAAGTAGATACGCTTTTCGATGACGGCTCGTAGTCAATATTTTGAAGATAGATGCGCCCAATATGACTGGTTTGGTATACTTGTTTTATACTTCCAGTAAGCAAAACATCCCGAGTGTGATCCATAAGGTTGTCTCCTCATTCTGGTCAACTTGAGAACTGATCTGATCATTGACACTTCTATGACATAGTGGTGTTAGCGGATTTGACCTTTCAACAGCTCATAGATGCGGGTTATGTTTCTGATCGCCATAAACTCCCTCTATTTGGTATCAAATTTGCAGTGGTACTTGCGGGATCTTGGTAAGCTCGTAGATACAAACTTTAGCAGCCTGATACTTTCAAGTTATACTTATGTGTGCTTTTGATGAATCAACTTCTAGGGGTTTGTGCATCTCGTGTCCATTGGCCCTCTCCTTACATATGATGAACAGTATCTAAGACTAAGTATATGTCCGTGATTTTCCAGCTTTCCTTTGGGTGTGTTTTTGCCAGTGTTTGACGTCGTTGTGGGATAAGTCATGGTGTTCAGTTTCCCCTCAAAAAAGAACATCAGCACTTCCAACACCTCTTCGTTGGATGCTGAACGGATTATTCATTTGTTTATCTCTTTGGAGTTTACGTAGGTATCTCTTCTTCTGCTCGGGTGGGTGGTCACCGCTTATCAGCTTTTGACTCTCTGTTGGAGCAGCTGCTTTCTTTGTAACATTCATTGGCGCGGAGCAAGAACGCCAGAAACTACGAGAGCTAGCGAGGGCTATCACGTCAGACTTGCGTCTTCACGGTAAGACGGCCAACGTGACCAACTATAGGCGGATGGATCTGTTGTTGAGATTGATACCTGCAAAACAGTTGACTATACATCGAGTAAGTGATCACAAGTAGGATCGTCTTGGGTAACCGACAACTAAAAATGTCCCGTTGATGCATTTACGAATGCATTAGGATCGCATGGCTCACTGGCTTCGATTGGGGATAACAGCTGCGCTCGTGGACTTGATTGTCTTGTGTGTGGTAGGTAACTCATTCTCTCAGGATGTTTATGAGAAATATACTTTGACCTGATCCAATCATTCTTTGAAACATCAGATTTACGTACCACTGCTAGTAATATCCATACGCGCTATCCGAAAGAAAACCAGGGAGTGCACTTTCTCAATGGCAACTTGTACGGCAGAGCAATCCGTTCGATTCCGAAAAATTGAGCGTAGATTGAAAGAGGACCATCGGACTCTGGTACATCATGCGATCATGGTATACATATCGACATCGATCTTTATCCCTGTTGTAGTGTTGCAAGTAAGGACACAACCTCAGTGTCTCAAATACTTTACTTCATCTTTCTCATTATATTTTCTTTTCAAATGGATAGTTATCGTACAAAGGACCGACTTTCGTACAAAACGAGAAATGGCTTATCCTCACGCAAATTGTCAGTCTAATCAACGCCTTCCCTGTTATCAGAAGTCGGGATGTATGCTAATCATTTGACTCAACCTAGGGATTGCACGGTCCTTTCGCCATCACGGGGAACATGTTGAGTCTTTTCCCATTCAGATTCCATCACAGTTTGATCACAATCTAACCTTGAATGAAATATTTAGTGTTGAATGGGTTCTCAATAAGCAGGCAAGACGAACCTTAAGAATACACAGAGAGGTCAAACAGGCGTGCCAACGCTCTAACAAAGAAAAAGAATCTTACAGCTCTCGTCAATCAACAGACATGACTGATGGAAGCAGCAACAAATGATGACCTCTTGACCTGCTTCCTGTTACAGATGCATCAAAGGACATGCATGGGTTGGTTTCCATCCTCCAGGTCTTACAAAACATATGAAATGTGATAGCTACCGCTGCAATCACACATCAAAGTAAATACTTGGAAATCTTGTGAATAAATTGAGTCAGACTTGTGATAGGAAAAAAATTGTGACTCGTGATATCATGTAAATATGCAAAAATTGCAATCAATCTATAAATACGTTAATTCCAATATTGTTTATATCTCTTGGAACTTGCTGGTCAAAGATTACCTTGATCTACTCCACCGTTTGTACTCGCAGACGTCAGATCCAATTCAGATTGTTCTGGGACTACTATACAAAAGCTTGAAAAGTATCACAATGCACCCCTCCACTCCAAGCAAGTCGCATGTTGAGAATCTTTGGCCATTTTGGAATTTGAAAGAACTTGCTGGCTCAAACCAATACAGTAATGTGGGTGTGGTTGATTTTGAAAAAGGCCTACACGCCACCTGGTCCTGAAGCTAAGCCTGAAAAGTGAATGATTTCCTTGTTGTTTAGTCATTTAGATAGCCGTAATGTCATCTCCTTGAAACTGATGGTGACTTGCTTTATCTTGGTGCTGTAGTTTTTGCATTTTCTCTCCTTAGTGAAAGAACATGTGTGATTGTATTGGTACTGGCCACATGAACTTA
>KZ147755.1:0-17950 GCA_002157085.1 Melampsora occidentalis | reverse complement strand
CGTTGCATAGGTCAGTGATTTATGTAACCCCCTAAGGATGTCTAAAACCTTAAACTCTTTGACCTACAATTTGCCAAGACGCCCATCCTCGTCATCACGCATCCAAAAACCATGGCTTTTTACACCCCTTCATGAAAAGCCTTCCAGTGTAGTCAATTCAAAACTACCAACCAAGAAATATCAACCAGAATATGATTCTTGTACAACCCTTTGGACATGACGTAACCATCACTCACTTCTGGTGCATAGATTAGACACATTGTGTGATGGATTTCAAACACAAAACAAGTCTGATTCAAATATCCAATTGCCAATGATTCATGAATGGGCTTTTTCGGTGTGGATCCGGAGAGTTGATGCTAGTGGTTTACATATCTCCTTCAAGCGCTCTTTACTGAGATCATAAGTTCTAATTCTTGTAGACGCGATAAAAGAAAAAATCACGGGTTTGACTATAACTTCATTTTGCGTTGAGAAACTGTGCGATGGGAATTCTGAGCGAAGAGATTTGGCGTTCAGAGGAAAACCAAAGGATACGAAAATGTTTTCTAACTTTTTGACTCTACATCTGAGCTTCCCGCTGAGATCCCTCCTCCAACAGAGGGATACCGAATACATCCATCGTGTATTTCTCTATCTGCATCGTGGAACATGATGTTGCACTAAGCTAAGCATTCATCATCTGCCGTTAATTCTCATTTCTTGCTTAAACGGCAGGGTTCGGATTCTTCTTGAAGCGATGCTGGTTACATTTTGATTCAAGTCTAAAATTCTTTGAGCTCTACCGCATCCATTTAGGCACGCTTATAGGCTCTCTGATGATTCGATCGTTTGGCTCATCCAATTGATGATAAATCCAATTCACTTGTAGCTTCGCTTCGTAATGCAGAGGTAGGATCTCGGTTAGACTTTGGCTTGGCAATAGACTGGAAATGCTTAGTATGAATAATTCAAATATTTGAACTCACTCAATTCTCTTTCTCGCATGTAAACCAAGCTCAAAAAGGAAACTTTGAAGCCAAGTGTGAGTAAGAATAAAAACCAATGTTGACCAACGCTTTTTGAAACTAAAGATCTCTTCTTGAAATTTGGAGTTAGCCCTTTCATAAACATCCTGTGTTAAATTGGTATGTGTATGCCCCGCGATTGAGGCATCGTTCAACAAAGTGTTGTCTCTTCAATCAGTGAAGTTTTGGTTGTAAAAAGAAATTCACATAAAGTGAGGAATTTCATCAAAAGCTTTAGCGCGAAAAGCTATGTACGGGTCTTGTTTATATCCAGTCTACACAAGAAAAGGGTGAGTTGCAGCTAAGCGTTCATCAGCTGACGGTGATCTAAGGAACGCCTTTAACATATATCTTTATAGGTGCAGCATAACGGTCCACTAAAGCTCGAATAGTCTCCAATCAAGCGAGAAAGAAGTTGAAGTCCTTGCTTTGGGTCCTATTGCAGAATCGCGTGTGCAACGTGCTCTCCAAAGCATATAAAAGTAGTCCTCTTTTCTATGGATTTCCACTTCCTTAGAATCCATAAAGCAATCAACAACTTTCGGATCCACAAACCATAGTAGTCATCCAACCCACAAGACCTCATTTAACAAATCTTTCAAGCAATCCGTAAAGAAAAGATGAATCTACTCATCACACTTTACTTAGCTTGCTCAATCACCATCTCATCTGTATTCGCAGTAGAATGTTATCCTCAAGGACCAACTTGGGGTAATGCAGATCAAAAGAAATACTTAACAGATAATTTAGATAACATCTGTCGTCAAATGACCGGAAATTATCCAGTGAATGCAGCTTCATCTAGATGTATGAAAGGAGGTGAAAACCCGGGAAATCGTTATGATTTTATTTTTCGAAATCTGGCTAATGCTCCTAAAGTATTGACCATGGATGAATGTTTGAAATTGATAAAAGCCGATATTGCTGCTTGTCCTAGGGGTGGTTATGTACAAGGGAAAGATTGGTGGCACACGTTGGTTTGGAAATCCTTTTGTTTTTCCTTTTGGATTTATATCAGATTCTCTTATTGAATGGATTATCTTGAATTTATACTGATCACTTTACTTTTTTTCTTGACTTGCTTGAATCAATCAGCTCTGACCCCAATGAAGGGCCTTGTGAGTAAACCAAACTCGCACCCAAATCCACTTTTCATCATCAAGAGACTTGTATCAGTAAAAGAAGATATTTCAAGTAAATGAGGATAAATCAACCAAACTCGATTCTGACTTCACCGGATCTCTTTTTCTTTATCTCGCTTTGAAACTTCTCCTTTGTGATCATTCAAACTTTTCTGATGTTCAGATTTTGATTTTCAAGTGTTTTTTTCTGGAATGATGAAAAAGCTTCAATTGTGATGGATCTTTTGACCTTCTGTAGAAATCTCATGGAGAATGATTAATCTGAATTTGTTCTTTCTTCCTTTCTAAAGTTTCCTCTTTCTTAACTTGGCGGTCTCATCAAATGCTTCTATCATGGTGGGTTGGACCGGTAAACTCCAAGCTATGATCCTTACATACATCTTGGCTGTTGATTTTTTCCTACTCAAATACTATTTGAAATGATGTGATATGAAGTCGTACTCATTGATTTGTTCCTGTCACTTCTTACACTATGAGGCTTATATTGAGATTCAGAGGATAATCCACAAGAAGCGAGCATTCAAATAAGCTCCCTTTGCTTCACTGACATTGTGAAAGAACCTCCAAAGCTGCGTTGAATGCGCTCAATGCCATCTATTCACGATGGGGAGCTCGAGGTTCAGAATTAATTCACGAACAGCCTAGATCACTCTTGCTCCTAATATCTCCCACCAACTCAATCTTTGCCATCCCGAAGGTATCTCTGGAATTGCGTGAGTTGGATCAATAGTGAAATCCCCTTTCTTTCCACAGAGTGTGCTGTGTGAGATTATTAGTCAGGCCCAGGGAATCTTACCTCATATTCACACTTTGAAGATGTAGCATTCAAACCAATCAATGACCATCAAAGTGGTCATGTTTGTCTAGCTCTGGATTTCCCAGCTCGGCATCGTGATAAAGTAGTCTTCCTCATAAATTCATTTTAGTTGCTATGAATTGCTCAAAGACTTCAGATCCGAGTGTCGCGTGATTATGATATAAGGATATTGATCGAGAAATGCCAATATGGAGGGAGTTACATGTCATCATATGTATTTTGTATGATGACGAGGTTTCAGGTGGAGAAGTCAGGGGAGGTCAGGATTGGATCGCATTCACTGGTCGACCAAGAACTCAGCTCAACATATCGAATCAAACAATCAAACATCTGCTGCTGATGCGGGACTCGTCGTCAATTTCAAGCTTTTGTCATCTCGTACTATGTTCGAAAAAGTACTTCAGTTGGGTTGCTGGTCTCATCCTACTAGGTGAAATCGTTTTGAATGGACTCATCATCAATTACGTTCCATGTCAGTATCAATTCTGTTGTTCTTCAAGATATGAAGGGATCAGACATCTCTGACTGATGAAGATTTGGGATTAAGGATGTACTTATAGATACGGAGATTGATTGGAAAGCTTATATGCAAGAGGTTGAAGGATATTTACAAGGAGAACGTGATTATCTCAAGATTAGAGGAGATACTGGTCCAATTGTGTAAATTGGTTTGGATCTGATACCTTTTCACTTATACCTACTCACTGAACCATGATGGAATTTTCAATAGTTATCCCGCTGGTTTTGTTCACATTTACGCAGCGTTATATCACTTGACAAATAAGGGTTCAAACTTGAGATTGGCTCAGTATCTTTTCGCCGGTATCTACTTGATCACCTTATTGGTAGTCTTTGCAATCTTCAAGCGATGTCAATCAGTTTGTCACTTTCCTTGGTCGTGTATATATTTCATTGATGCCCATACCTGACCTTTGTTTTGCGCAATGGGTCTTCAAATGCACATCAGGTACCGCCGTACGCATTGGTCTTCCTAGCCCTTTCTAAACGATTACATTCCATCTACGTACTACGGCTCTTCAATGATGGGATTACGATGTTAGCATTCTACATCAGTCTTTGGTATCTGATTCGTAAGAAATGGAATTGGAGTGCAATATGGTTCAGGTATATATAACTTCTATATACATTTTATGAAGAAACTATGTGGGGATACTGAGTCTTACAATTCTTTTAGTTTGGCTTTATCCATCAAGATGAATGTCCTGCTTTTTTTCCCGGCTTATGGTCTCATTTGGTTTCAATCCGTCGGGTTATCGAGGACACTGCAACTCGGTATCATCATATTAGGTATTCAGGTATAAAATCCACTCTGTAACCACTAACATTTCCATTTTTTCCGATTTGCTCATTCAAATCAATATTTGCATCTTGCAGGCGGTGTTGGCAGGTCCATTTTTAATGGCTCACCCTATCTCCTACCTTTCAAAGGCTTTTGAGTTTGATCGAGTCTTTTTCTATAAATGGACCGTCAATTGGCATATGCTATCAGAGTCTGATTTCCTATCTCGAGGATTTGCCACCATGCTCACAGTCACCCACGTCTCATTACTGGGACTCTTTGCCTGGACGAGATGGTGCCGCGCGTATGATGAGAAAGGGCCAATTCATATCTTGCTCCGAGGAATTGCAAACTTTGCTCAACCTGCTAGCAAACGTTCCTCAGAGTTCACGCCTGATCGTACGTTATGGCCTAGCTTGACTCAAAGATCTTGTTGGGTGGTCGCTGATCTAAATTAGCGTGGTTGAACAGACATAGTCAAGCTTTGCTTTACCTCTAATTTGATCGGGCTAATATGTGCACGCACATTGCATTACCAATTCTATTCATGGTATGCACATCAAACCGTCTACCTGTTTTGGCAAACTTCGTACCCTCTTTGGATCAGGTAAGAAAGATCAACTTTTCGCATTCCATCCTTTCCAAATCTCAAGAGACTGATATCAGGTTATCTTACGGTTGTGATTTTAGGGTGGTGGGGATGGCTATCATTGAAGTCTGTTGGAATGTGTATCCTCCAACAGCTTTGTCATCATCTTTTCTTTTAGCTGCCAACTTGACCCTTTTGATGGGTGTTTGGTATTCTGATGGAAATGAAGCGAAGCAGAACACTTCTCAAAAGATTGGTAGTAAACACACTACACCTACGAAGCATAAAATGAAATGATGTATTGTGTTTTGGATTGGATTTTTCCCTGTAAATATGTACACACAAGGATTGGTTCCGGTTATAAGACTTATCAAATCATAGAATCCTTCTCGTCTGATCTGCTTTTTGTGAGACCATGGATGTCGTGAATTATCTAGCTTGAATTCTCAAAAGACATTTGACAGTCAGATCTTATATATCATTTGAAAAAGTTTTGGGCGACCTGGTTCATTGGATGAATCTGAGTCGTGGTCTGATCAAGTTGAGAAAGATAATAAATAAACATCAGAGACTCAAGGGTCTCTCACTGGTGCTTGGTCAGACTTGTCTGACGAATGCGACTCGCGCTCGTTCATTGGAATGTCATTTCGGAAGATTATGGTCTATAGTATTACAAATTCATGAACCATTTTTATCTGGTTGAATGAATAAATCGTCGAGGAAAAGACACGATCTCCATATCATGCACTCTTGACCACCTTGCAGATAAAGCTTCTAACCATCCATAAACTCTTGTATGTTCTTGAATTAAAGTTGTAAAGGTCTGATCAAAATCGGTTGTCGAATATTTACATAAATGTTGTGCAGCCTGTAATCTAGCTAAGATGCTTGATTCATCACCATCGAGATTAAAAGTTGGAGTTAGTTCAGGAGTTAAAAGCTGATATGCCGGTAAGTCTTTTCGTGGATAATTGGCTCTTCTGACATCAAGTGCTGCGACTAGCTTGTCATAATCAGACTTGACACTTTCGATGAGTTCTTTTATCAACTGGCTCACTCCCCCTTCAATCAGATTTTGCGATGAATCCAACCACCATCCCGTGGGTAGTTTGGTAAGTTTGAAAGCAAGTGTGCTCGGACTTTTCACTGAGGGAGACATTACATTGACGAAGAAAAATCGATCTAGTCTTTCCTTCAATTCGCCGTGGCCCTCTACAGTATGAGGTTGTTTTTCCGCCAATCGACATACGAAGGTGATCAACAATAGGTCAAAGTGTCAATTCCTGTCTCACATATCAAGTTCAGATTAAGGGAGAGGGAATACCATTGAGAAGTCGATCGTAGTCTTGATAGTAATCCGCTAACCAGGAAAGTTTTGGAGGGACAATCCTTTTTGCCAGTTCGTCAGATAGTGAGATAGGTACGATTGTCATACCTCCAGACCAAGCTCTACTTCCAGCTTCCTGACAATCAAAGGAATGAGATCGTACAACGGCATGTAGGAATTTGTCGTATTTAGGATCGCGATGTAAATTTCGAAACACTTCTCGGTCCACTTGACTAAAATAACTTAAAAGTAGAATCTCTTGCCAGATCGTTTCACGTAATTGATCCGTTGTATCTAGTGTCGCGTAAAATTTACCCAGAGATTCAACATGCGGAACCTGCTGGAGGATCCCTATTTGTAACTCGATGGGGAGTCTCTGTGCGTTGCTAGCAAGTTGGACGTCCTTTGCTTGGCGCGAAGTCTCTCTGTCTAGGTAAACAAAAATTGAGTCGAATCAATGATACTATTACTGGTGATGATTTGGTCTGCTTTCTTCTAGGCCTAGGTATCGATTTGCTGTCTCTAAGAAAGGGACTGAGCGAGATACAGATGGTCTATAGAATGATACATACCATTATTAAGTGTCCACGGTTTCCTTTCCTCGCTCTTTGCCGCTTTGTTCACCTCGCTCTTTGACGGTGGTTTCGCAATTTCTATAAGCAGGGAGAGAAGATCCTCTGGAGTGGAATACTTCTCATGATCCGCAGTTGAATGTATACGATGAACAGTCTGTGATCGAATCTTTCTCAGCAGTGAAGTAGCAAGAGGCAAAAAGACGTCTACATTTGAGAGTTGGTATAGTAAGAGAAGGGAAGAACCATGCTGTTAGGATCACATCACCAAGCATATGAGCTAGAATGAACTTGCTTTGGTCGTGCATCCACTTTGGTTCATAATACGAATCTGGTCTTTCACCATCCCGACCTAGTTCGTGATGGAGATGATAAGTACGCTTCAAATTCGAAAAAAGACGTTTTGGGGGAACGAGTTTTGAATGAATGAATGAATTGAACAACTAACGATATGTTACAGTACTTTCAGGTTCAATCCGTTCCGGTTCAAGATGATTAATTTCGATGGCACCTGAGCGCATATCTACAACCATCAAGACGAATCCGCCAGGAAAATCATGTTGTGAAAAAAAGTTCTGAGAACAGATGAGATTTTGGGGTAGATCATTCTGCAGAACATTCTTTTATATGGTACGTCCCATTAATGGGAGGTAGAGGGTTTTTCCAAGTAAGGACTCCACTGACGTCTGTCAAGGTCCAGCAGACCCATACCTTCAGGCATATACAAAGGATTTGCATACGACGAAGCAAGGAAGCAAAGAACTATTAGAAATCGGGTGAAAAACATGATGAGGTGCTTGTTGAGGTATGGCTACTGCTAGTATAGCAAATGTCCCCTTTTGGGTAAAGTTTAGGCCCATTATATACGATCAGCCGTTGGCCTTCCCTATTCGGGTTCTATGTCGAGTTCCGAGATGATTTTACGTTTCCATCCTAGTTTACAGCCCCGTTTTTGTGAAGCTTAAGATCCACTAGCGAATATCAAAGGGCGATCATTTGAACCCATATCGTCCCAATGACCTTCAAAGACATGTTGCACGACATTGATCTACTATTCTTCCGAAAAAATTCAACACATTGGAACAAAATGAGTTCCTTTACACCAATCCGGCATGTTTTACTGGAGGTCAGAATGATTAGGATAAATCTTACCGATAGTCAAGTTGGCTCGAAAATTGAATGTCAAGTCGACTATAATTTTAAGAACTCAAGCTATACTTCAAGATGCCGTGGATTGTTTTGCTACGTTTCATCATTGGAACTTGATAGTCAACATAGCGTAGGTGATATTTTATATCCACCGTGGATTGAAACCACCGGGAGGCGGCCCGGCGAAATTAACAGTCTTCAGAACATATGGAACTCCAAACAAGGATGATCAAGGCCCAGCCTCAGGGGTGTGGAGAGACTATTGATTGTTGGTGCATTAGATCTGGCGGGTTCGGTGCCGAGCAAGGAATATTACTTCTTGAATTATAGATCAGATGTTGTACGGTAAGAAAAGCTAGAGAAGCTAGAGCCTTTTATACATTCGCGAAAAATGTTATCCGACGGAGAAGATTGTATGTGATCAGATGAGACTCGAGAGCCAAGTCATGTGATGGCCGGTTTTGAACCAATAGAGGCTGAGCAGCTGAGCCGATGCCCGGTTGGAGTTGAAAACTCTAATTTGATAGTGTGACTCGGTGGATGAGAAGTTGAGACTTGCAAGTCAAATGCTTCATAATGTATATGTTGGCCCCGAAGTGAAAGTGTCGAGTCTTCAACTGTTCGCGGCTCGGATAATTGATTAAGATGTGGATCGGGATCGGGGTGATGTTGATGTTGATGTTCAGATATGATTTTGTATGTATGCGTTTGAAGCTTCAATGTTACATAAATCAACTTTCAACTAATGACCATTGGATGATTAAAACCTTCACGAACAAATAGAAAAAGAAGATACTTAACGAATAACGAAACCTATCAAAACGAAATAACTATATATATTCCAAATCAAACAACAGATGGAGAACGAAGAAGAAAAGTTAGTTGGGATCATTAGAGAGTTGATCGAACCTACGACTGAAAATGAAAGGAGAATGGAAATCGAAAGCATGATAACCATATCTATGATCGAAGAAGCACCAGAAAACTTAATCAGTCAACTCATCTCGATCGCAATTCAAAACAGGTATCCATCTGAAGTAAGTCAATCAGGAGATGCAGGATGATCAGATGAGAGAGCAATATCTGAACCGGGTACATATGTACATACTGATCGAATGAATCCAATCAATGGTTTATAGGTTCGAATGCAAGCGTTAGTTCTGATCAGAAAGTTGATGTTCAAACCAAGCAGCGAATCACCTGAATTGAAAGCATGGGATCGAATTAAAAAATTGAAGCAGGATGAGATTTTGAGAATACTCTTAGAATGTCTGTTGAGATTTGATGAGAGTAATGAAAATGTGATCTCCACCCATCTATGTCACACTATATCAGATGTGGCTCATGAACTCTATAACAAGCAAGGTAAGTCAATGATTTATGTATATCTCATCTGTTCTAGCAATGGTCATCCAACTGAAATCCATCATGCATTCCTTTCTCAATTTGCAGAACACTGGCAGGATTTACAAAACCTCATTCTCGAACCGCCCGTCGAACTTCCTCTGAAGATTAGAAATGGATTATTGGGGATCTTTTCAAATTCACCTCAAATCATCGAAGATTCAGATGAAAACTTGGTCAAAGTCTTCAGTCTTATCTCTCAAGCTATTCATCAAAACCAATCCATCGACTTTAGGTTAACCGCGCTAGATGCTTCTATCTCAACTCTTTCGTATCTTGAGGCAAGCGATCATCCATTCTTCGCATCTCGAACATTGGTTGATCAACCACTTTATCCGATGTTACAATCTATCATGAATGAAATATACTCTACTCTACTGGAACCGCTCGCCAACAATCTATCCATGGGGATGAACCCTGATGATGATGATAATCTAAACAGGATTTTGAACTCACTCGCTGAATTGATTTCCATGGAAGCTATCACTAAGATCATCATCCACTCGAAACAAACTCATCAGTGGTTAAACCCATTTCTCAAATTAGCTTCCAACACTCACGCTTCAATTCAAACTCGTTCAAACGCCATCGAATCTTATTTAAATTTCATAGACACTTCAGTCGCAATTCAATCACCACTATCAGAACAACAAAAAGCATCATCAATGATCCCATATGATGATGAGTCAGAATATATCAAATCGTTTTACAACTTGTTATTATCCGTCATGTCTGAAGTACATCAGCCAACTCCAGAATGGTTAAGCAAGAGTGAAGATAATGAGGAAAATGGTGAAGATGAGGAAGACCTACAGCTTTGGGTGATAGCTGAACAAGACTTGGATAGATTAATCAATCTTATTGGCCCTTCCCCCGAACTCATCCTACCCATCTTGAATTTTGATCGTCTTCAGTCATCTAATCACTCAGTATCTTGGCAAGAAATCCATGCAAGCCTCTCTGCCATCGGTGCTTTAGCTGATTCATACCAATCATTCTTCTCACAACATATCCATCGAATCTATCACTTTATCAATTTCGGTCTTGTTAATTTGAACCCTAGAGTGGTGCATGCTGCGATCTATGCACTTGCTCAACTCTCCTCAAGTTTGAATGTTGGTCCAATTTCATACGTACTCTCACTCCGGATATGCCTGAAATCAATTCCACTGATCCCGCAATCTGACTCGATTCTCACTTGAAACAAACCAAAGGGAGCCCTTCAAGCTGCGATTGGTCACCAAGTCTTAGAAACTCTATCTCAAACCACTCTGAATCCCAATCAATCTATTCGAATCAGAGCTTATGGTGCGATGTGTATTGTAAACTATCTCACTGGCATCGAAGGCTCAGATCCGATCCCCATCCAATCTACAAATGTACTTCGTTCACTCTTATCTATGGTTCAATCGCATCAACCTACCTCTCTAAGAAAAGCTGGATTGGATGCTCTTTCACGACTTTGGTCACATCTTGACTTACAACTTCTCTTTGTACGATCTATACTGCCTTTTCTCAGACTCGCATTTCACGTTCATTGAGATGCTTGATCCATGTAGGTATCATATGAGCAAGAAGCACTGGGAAAACAACTCGAGATGATAGCCGACGAGGTCTTGAATAGCGAATTGGATCAACAAACCAGTCGACTCGAGGAAAGAGTGTACAATTGTTTAGCTTATCTTGGTCAGTTTGTCAAAGACTCGATTCGGCATAGAGATCTATGATCTTACAAATTTCTGCCCCATTTCGTGTAGCTAACGCAATTGGCGAAGAAAGGTTTTCATCTGATTCGACTCATTGGATTCAAAGATCAATTACTGCAATTAGTAAGTCTTAAATTCAATCTGACCCTCCCCTCACTCTCATGTTACTCATCCACTTTTCTCTTTAATAAATCTCAGATCGAAGGACAGAAGAAAAGATCGAACTTCTGATCTCCTTGTGTTATTTATCAAAATCTATCCAACCTACTCAGATTCAACAATATCTAGATTGGTTAATTGAGAATCTGATGAAATATGTTACTGAGAAACCGGAACTCTCAATGAGCGAGCTTGACGATGATCATGATCATCATCACGATCAACAATGGCAATCGTATGATTTGAACTCGCTCGGATTCTTTTACGAAGTGATACTTAATGGGCTCATTGATTTGGGCTTTTTGGTTTTATTTGGCTTGATCTAGGGTGATGATCGGAGACAGACCGTTTGGAATCAAGACTTCAGCTCTAGAAGAGAAAATCGGAGCACTGGAAGGCTTGTTGATCATGATCGAACGAATCCATTCACACTTGATCAATCATTTTGAAGTGATTGCAGGAGGTGTTTTACCGCTCCTGAAGTTTTAGTTTAGTCTTACGTTTTCCCTTCTTCTGCTTCACCGAAGAGAATAATGAACATCAGACTGATGGGTAATATTGGCGCTTCGCAGTTTCAATGACGATGTTAGAGAGGCGGCTTTACTGATCCTACCAGCAATCTTGCGTGGTCAGTTTTGTTTACTTGACTTTGTGGGTCGATTCATCATCGCGATTATTGTATTGATAAGAGATACGCATCCATTATTTGGTGTTTGAATCATAGGTGCAAAAGCTTCAAATATCCCAGAAACTCAACTTAGGATCATCGGACATACATTTGCGAAATCGATCTTAGAGATCTTATCACATGAACCACATCCTTCAACTCTTTTACCATCTTTAATCTCAACATGGACAGAGATCTATGAGATAATCCGACCGATTCCAGAATTATCAAACCAGTTCCTAGAAAGATGTGAAAGTTTAATGGAACGATTTACAGAAGAAGTCGGATTAATAGAAAAAGGTGGAGGAGAAAGGGATGAAGATCAAGAAGAAATGGCGATGGCTACTTTAAGTAATATGTCTAGATCATTAAGAAGTTTGGTAATTGAAGGTGTGAATCCCAAATGGAATAAGATCATTGGTTTTGTTCATCTTTTTGCAAGAGTTGTGGAGAATGGTCAAGATGATGATGATGATGATGAATCTAAGCTAGGATTAAGGAGATGGGCTTTTAGAATGGTGGCTGGATTTGTGCAAGGTATGGAAGATGGTGGGATGTGTTGGGAATTGATCTTAGGACCAGTGGCCGGCGAAGTACAGAAAGCGTTTTCAGACTCAGGTTAGTTTTCTGGTTTGGGATACTCTAACTTCAATTGGACGGGTGGATTGATTGGATTGACCTTGACTCATCGAATATGATAGATGCTTGTATTCGAGGACTTGCTCCATTCATTATCGGACTTTGTGCTCAGCATTCAGATTCGAATCCAGTTTATGGAAACTTGATTCAAAGTGAGTTTGAAAAATAACATGAAACTTCTGATAGCAGTAAAAAATCTAAGAAAAATGATGAATTTCAAAGGAACATTTCATGGCTGTGATTAGTATCTGATTTCTTTTGATTTTTTTTCATTACAGGTTGTTTGAGCTTACTTATTGAAGGAATGAAAGTTCAAAGTGTTTCTTTAGATCAAGAAGAGATGGCTATTAAGATTGCAAGAGAGAATTGTGTTTCAGCTTGTAAGTTAAAAATCGAAAAATCTTCATAAAGAAATCTAAAGAAGGAATCGAACCAAAAGATCAAAGTCTAAAGTTTTGATTTGAATTCTGAATAGTGGCCAAGATCATTAGGAATCCGATTGAGAGTCTTGGAGCTAATGATTTAGATCAGATGTTAGAGATTTGGGTCTTGAATGGTTTACCTATCGAAGTGGATATCGAGGAGATCGAACCGACTTATGGATTACTCTTGGAACTCATTGCTCGGTACTCCCATTCTTTCTCTATATATATCTTAAAACTCAGATCAAGCCGCGAGGTACTGATGCAGATCTTGGTTCATGTTTGTTGGAATTCAAAGTGAACATCCTAGCATAGATCCAATCAATAGATCAGAAATCGTAGTGAAAGGATTGTTGAGCGCATTAAAGAATCCGAAAGTACCGAATGGGTTTAAAGATCCATTATTAGTGGGACTTCGAACTTATTGTTCTAGGTTCCTTCAATTTGATCAAACTGAAAATCAAGGTGAACTATGGGAAGAAGTGAAAAGATTAATTTGATTTGGGGAGGAGGGGGTTTGGTTTGTTTAGGAAAAAATGTTTATTGAAGTTTTTTGTGGATCCATACAGATGTGGTTTACAGTTGGGATGCGTTTGGTTTCATTCATTCATTAACATCTTATCTCATAAATTGAAAACTTTGTTGGATTTGTTTCATTTACATCTAATAATGATGTTTAAACTCAAAGTTAATCACAAGCGTATTATTCTATAATGAATTTCAAACTTTGCACAACAATCCGGATTTTTTCAGTTTATAAAGTGGTCATCTTTTGCATGTTTTGGTGTGATGTTGATGATTTGGTTTTGTTTGATCAAAGATTGGTATTGGATCTTCTAATGGAATTCAATAAATGTTTAAACAAATTTACATAACACAAGAAAGAAACAAAATCAATTTCTGAGTATCAAGAATCCAAATTTTGACGTTCAATTGATTTTTTTTGAAACTAAAGACCAAACCCCAATTAAACCAATCAAGATACTTGGCACAGTATAAATCAATTGATTATAACCTTCTTTTTGGTTCTTTTGATCTTTCAATACTTGATCTTTCAAGTTGATCTTAATCCAATGAGTTTCACTTTCCTTTTGATTTTCATGAGTCCATGTCAAACATTGAACCTGAACGCAAAGAACCACATCTCATCAAGACCTAAAAAATGAAAATCAAGAACCCAAATCGAAAAGTTGTCTAGCGATGACTCACGTCAGATTTCCATGAATAACTTCCATCACTAATTTCAATCTTGGTTAGATTTTCATTATATATATCATTAGGTAAAAAAATCTCAGTTTGATTTAGATCAGGATCACAAATCGATTTTTGATTTTGAAATTTAAATTCAAAGGATTTAGTTTCGTAATCAAACTGAGTATAGATCGGGTTTCCTGCAATCCTCCTTGCATAAGGTCTCTGAAAAAAATAAAGATCGTTAAAACAAACCTTTGCAGAGAAAAATGAGATCAGAGGTTTTGAGACTTACAAGAATAGCTTTTAGAAGTCTTGGTTGATGATTTCCATTTGAATCTTTAGGAGCAGAAGAACTGATGAAACTAAAGTTTTCTCCATTCCAACCATCACCATGTTGATCGGTATTATAAGGATTATAGTTCCATAACCTACCAAATGCAGATTTGAAATCCAAAGAAAACTCAATCAAAACTCAATCTTAGACCAAACTGTCAAAGAAAAGATGGATTGATAAAGAGACTTACGCAAATGAAACAAGATTAGACTCTAAAGCACCAATCAAAGCGTCCATTTGTCTTTCTTGCCATTTGAAATCACCACTTTTAAATGCTTCTCCTTGATTGATATCCATACACATTCCTACTTCTCCTATCAAACATGGAACGTTTCCTATAGTTTTTTCAGCTGATTTTAGAATTCTTTGGATCTGATTCGTATAACTAAAGATCACAAGATTAATCAATTTGATGAACGAGAAGAAGATGAGGGTGAATAGATTCTTGAGAGGTTTTGCTTACTTTCTTTTGGCTCCGCTTTGTCCAAAGTAAATCCATTCCCAAATCGGTCTTCTCTGGAATTGATAGAAAAAGAATTACAAATCAAATGTAGAATATCAACTTAGTTCAATCTTTTTTGGAAGGTAAAAAAGAAGAAAACTAACCAAAACGATCGCTTGAACGTCTAATGTGATCTTCCCAAACGATTTATGTACAAGAGAAAACAAATCATAGAAATGAGGTGCGAGAACCAAGTTCTTGGGTCTTTCTTCTAATTTCCATTCAGGATAAAACTACAAAAGAAAAGAATTGAAAACAGGATCAGATCAGAAAGTTTATAAAAGAAAAGGGTAAATCACATACTTCATTAGGAATAGGTCCAACCATAATATGAAGATCAGGTGATTTGCTTTGAACAAATTCCGAAAACTTTTTCACAAAAGGAAAGAACGCTTGATGATAAAAATCATAAGGTTTTCCAGTCTTCGGATCTAGATTAAAGTATTTAGGTTTCAAGACTATAGGTTGATTCGATTTTTCATCCCATGACCAAATCCCATGTTCTTTCCATATACATTCCACTCCTGTTTTCCATGCTCTTACAGATGGAATTAACTTTTTGCGGTGTAATCTGATGGCCGGGATGGGCCAGGTTGGGGTGTAGAAATCTATGCTTTGGGCTTTGCCGTCTCCTAGGGCTAGAGACTCGATGAAATTTGGACAATCGTGTAAGGCGACTGTGAAGATGAAACGGGATGGGTTAGAGTTCTGTTTTAATGGAATGCTAGTGATCTTTTTCGGAACTTACGATCAGTCGTTAAATTCCATTGATATGGAGAATGTAAATTTATATAACCACGATGAGGTTCATTCATCGGCTGACAAATCACAGTCAAAATGTCAAACTTTAAATATATTGATCAAAAAAGAATAAAAGGTCATTAAACAAAGATTACTTTACTTCAAAACCAATCACACACTTGAATCTACCTAACCTCTCAGCCAATTCACCAAAAGCTTCGATCATACTTTCTTGTAAGAAAGTTTCAATGGAAATCAATTGACCTGATTTATTCTCTTTTGACCATTTTGAATGTAATGATCTATCTACTTGACGATTTGGAGCAAAGGTTTGACCAGCAAAGAATAAAGTAAACATTGTAGCACTGTTTTTTTTTTATAAAATTTCCATTTCAGAATCAGAAATCAAAAAAAAAGCCCATTGACAATCGAGAAGGAGAACCACTCACGCAGCCAATTTTTGATAACCCGTAGGCCAAGTTCCATTTCGATGATTAAATTGATGTAAAGTCACCGCCCCAGTCTCCAACAAGTTCTCCAACTCGAATCCCACTAACTCTAATGTCCAACCCGGAGCGCCAGATCCACCTGTAAGTCTACTCCAAACATCTTGATGACAATCCACAATGACCCAAAGATTCAAGTCTTGACAAATCTCAATTAAGTTTGATAAATAATTTAAATAATCAAGATCGTATTGACCAGGTCCGGAATGTTCGATGGATTCCCAACAAACTACTAATCTAATCAATTCGAATCCCAAGAGTTTTAATTGATTTAAATGAAACTGAGCATGATTCAAATGGATAGGATGTTCGATAAATGAAACGTTTTGATGGTTTTTAAAGAAATCTTTTGGATTGTGTAAGTTTAAATGAGTTGAATTGGATGGTAATTTTGAGTTTCCTGAAATTGAAATTCCTTTTAGTAAACTGATTCGATTGTGATGGTCAATGAAATGGTTTGATTTGATAGATAAGTTGGGTTTCATGATTGATTGATTAGGATTGATTGAAGTCAAGAAAATGAGAATCAGAATGATATGTATCAATTCATTGCAAGTGCACTCATGAGTCAGTCCTCATCAGTCAGCCACAAGAAATTATATATACAAATCGGCTGCAATATGTTACATACTACTTGAGAGCTACTATGTACTACCCGCAGGGCCAAAGCTTGATTGAACCCGTGGTCGCGTACAATGTACCGCGAGTGAAGACTGCATACATCGAGGGGTTCACAATTCAATCAAATCAATTTTGACTGTTGACTACTTTCGATTATCAATCAAATCAACCAATCAACCTATCAAACATGGCTAGATCAAATCAAGAAGACATCAGTAAACCAACATCAAGTAGCAGAAGATCAACTAGAGCAGCAAAAAGTAGTCATGAAGAATCAAAACCAACCATCACATCAAAATCAAAATCAAGATCAACTTCAAGATCAACTTCAAACCGTCAGTCGACTACTTCTAAGCTTGATGATAATGACGATGAAGAAGAAGAAGAAGATGATGATGACGACGAGATAAATTTGAAACCTAAAAGTAAATCAAAACCTTTAAAACCTCCATCTAAAACTACGAAATCAAGATCTTCAACAAAAGAAATTGATAATCCAGAACCCGAAATCAAATCAACAAGAAAACGACGATCTCAAAGTGTTTTGGAAGAAACTGAACCGATTAAAAAACCTAGGTCTAGTCGAAGAACTGCTTCACGTGAACCAGAATCGAAAAAACAAGCATCAGTAGCGGAAGAAGAAGAAGAAGATGTGAAACCGATTATTGATCATTCTAAAGCTAAATCTAAATCTAAAACCGGAAGAGCCACTTCAAGAAGTAAGAAAATCAAAGTGATTGAAGAAGAAGAGGAAGAAGAGGAAAATCAAGTTGAAGAGGCAAATGGAGATGAACAGACTTTAGATAATCTTACTTCGAAAGAGATTGAAGAAGAAGAAGCAGAGGAGGGTCAAGATGCAACTAATGTTGATGAGGATGATGAGAACGAAGAAGATCAGAATGAAGAGACTGTAGCCAATCCGGCGCAAGATAACACCAGCGATAAAGAGATGGTTCAAAGTGAAACGGTGAACAAAGACGGTGAAGAAGACAACGAGAATGAAGAGACTGGCGAGAATGACGAGACCGAAGTTTTAGACGAAGATCAATCCAAGAAAGTTGATAAGATAGAAACATCTGAAGACCCTGAACCAGCTAGCAATGATCCATCTACAGACCCACCAACACGTGTTGCAACACCACCACCACCTCC